>JALIZH010000616.1:0-27446 GCA_030522465.1 Rhipicephalus appendiculatus
TTCATAGCATCTTGAGTAGAAAGCCCGGTCTGAAGCCTATCATGTTGTGGGGATAGATGTCCTTGTCTTCCAAGTACCGAGAGACCCTGTTGAGGATTACGTGCTCGGCTACCTTGCCCACACATGAAGTGAGCGAGATGGGCCTGAGATTGTCAAGACTGGGTGGCTTTACGGGCTTGGGAATGAGGATGACGGTGGCCCTCTTCCACATTGCTGGAACATTCCCGTTGCTCCATGCCTGATTAGCTTCATAGCATCTTGAGTAGAAAGCCCCGGTCTGAAGCCTATCATGTTGTGAGGAACATTCCCGTTGCTCCATGCCTGAATAGCTTCATAGCATCTTTAGTAGAAAGCCCCGGTCTGAAGCCTATCATGTTGAGGGGAACATTCCGTTGCTCCATGCCTGATTAGCTTCATAGCATCTTGAGTAGAAAGCCCCGGTCTGAAGCCTATCATGTTGTGGGGATAGATGTCCTTGTCTTCCAAGTACCGAGAGACCCTGTTGAGGATTACGTGCTCGGCTACCTTGCCCACACATGAAGTGAGCGAGATGGGCCTGAGATTGTCAAGACTGGGTGGCTTTACGGGCTTGGGAATGAGGATGACGGTGGCCCTCTTCCACATTGCTGGAACATTCCCGTTGCTCCATGCCTGATTAGCTTCATAGCATCTTGAGTAGAAAGCCCCGGTCTGAAGCCTATCATGTTGTGAGGAACATTCCCGTTGCTCCATGCCTGATTAGCTTCATAGCATCTTGAGTAGAAAGCCCCGGTCTGAAGCCTATCATGTTGAGGGGAACATTCCCGTTGCTCCATGCCTGATTAGCTTCATAGCATCTTGAGTAGAAAGCCCCGGTCTGAAGCCTATCATGTTGTGGGGATAGATGTCCTTGTCTTCCAAGTACCGAGAGACCCTGTTGAGGATTACGTGCTCGGCTACCTTGCCCACACATGAAGTGAGCGAGATGGGCCTGAGATTGTCAAGACTGGGTGGCTTTACGGGCTTGGGAATGAGGATGACGGTGGCCCTCTTCCACATTGCTGGAACATTCCCGTGCTCCATGCCTGATTGATGAACTCAGTGAGGTGCTCTATCGATTTGTCTTCCAGGTTCCTCAGGGCCTTGTTCGTAATCTTGTCCGGACCGGGTGCCGATCGGCCATTTAGGTTGTGTAGGGCCCGTCTGACTTCTTCAACTCCAAACTCCGCGTCCAACTCCGGGTTGTCGACGCCCTCATATTCCTTGAGGGGGAGGATCATCTGCAGGGCCGGAAGCCACCTGTAGGTACTTGGTCACAAGCGTCCGTAGAACTTCATCATCCGAGGATTCCTGCCTGGCTGTGTGCAAAATGCGTCCCAGCGTGCTTCGTTGGTTTGACTTGGTATTTGTCTCATCCAGTAAGTGCTTGAGGAGGGTCCAGGGCCCGGCGCGGCGTATCTGACCGATAAGATATAGAAAATTTTCACTCTATGCAGACGCCATAGAATCAATAACATCATGGACAGAATTTAGACATTTAAAATTTCCGTGGAAAGTCCAGTGGTGTCATACTAGACAAATGGTAGTCATATTAACCAGATTACGGTGCCGTGTGCCCCCGTTCAACCTGTACGCACACAGGGTTGGTCTGGGGGTATCGCCCCTATGCAACTTTTGTTTAGAAATCGAATCAATAGAGCACTATTTTTTGTCGTGTCACCGTTACAGTTTACTAAGGAAAAGACGTCTTGTTATGCAATTCGGTAACCTGGGGCTGAGCTTCACCATAGACAATGTACTTACCTTCGGTGCTTCGGCTCTGGGCTTCAGCCACCGGAACGCTTTTGGTGCCGTTAGCAGATACCTTCAGGAAACAAAACGGATGCGACTCTGAATCCCTACTTTAAGTATTATTAGAGCAGCAATGAGTAATCTCAAAACAGAAAATTTGTATTTTTTTTGTTACTGTAATTCTAATCAAGATTGGGAAGATAGTGTCTGATCGGAACAATTATTGCACTCTTCCGTTTTTATGTACATTTTTCCCTGCCTTTTATTATCAATATTAAATACTTGAAATAAAAAAAACTCATATCATAAATTCTTGGCCAATCCCCCTGAGTGGGTATGAGCCATGGTAGAGGCATCATCATCATCATCACGAGCTGTACCTGCGGCCTGCTGTGGTGTTGTTGGCTGAGTATTGAGTGGTTTTAGCTTTTCAGTCTTCGGTTTCGAGTCTCTAGTTGTTTATCTGTTTTTGTATTTACCCCAGTCTTTGGAGCTCATGTCGACCAGTTCTCCTGGCCAGGCGCCATCCACCTGGTCAGCGTCCCTGCCGCCTAATGAATTGCCGCTAGACTCATTTTTCCGCAGTGGTGTCAACAGCATTCCCGTTGCACTGGTACCTACTAATGGAGGCTTCATTCGGCTCACGAACCCTCAGGTGGTCCAAAAAGAACTTAAAGCCACATCGAACCATTTCCAGACCATCACGGATGTGCGCCCATTCGGACGAGGACGTATCGTGTGTAGGTCACCAGACCAGACCTGTGTGCAGGATCTGCTCAAATGTACCTCGTGTGCTTCAACCCCAGTGAGTGCTTTCATTCCGCCTCACCTTGAGTGTACTAAGGGCCTTGTACGCGGCGTCGACTCCAAGTTAAGTCTAGCCGAACCCTAGACAGGCTCTCTGTAGCAGGAGTCATATCCATATACCAATGTAATCGCCTTGTTAACAACCAGAGGATCCCAACCGAATCGGTCATCGCGACATTTGTGGCAACAACGTGCCCGTCAGAAATAAAGTTATGGCCATTGATCTTTCGCGTAGAGCCCCTCACGTCTCGTCCAATTCAATGTAAAAACTGCTGTAGATTCGGCCACAGTGCGGGAGGATGTAAATCGAACCTTCATTGCCGCGCCTGCGGAGAGAGCCATTCCTCAAGCGAGTGCACTGCAGCAGCAGAAAAGTGTTGTCTCTGTGGGAGGGAATCACTGCGCAGAGAGTTCTGACTGTTCTGTTCGTTCTCAGGAAGTTCAAATACTAGAAATTAAGGACCACCGCCGCTGTTCGCGAAGGGAAGCCATTGACATGGTTAGAGACAGGGCTTTCGGGTGTTCTGGCATTACAGCGCGCCACACTTCCAGTACAGATTCAAATGTAACGCAGGCAATTGAAACTGCTGTAAAAAAAAGCAGTGACTAAGGCTATGGATACACTCACATACAACCTATTTGACTGTTTGGTGCAAATTATTTCAAATCAGATGACGCAAGGAGTTCAGGCTAATACAGAACCTCTAGTATCAGCCATTACCAGCGACACCACTCAGCTACATAATGTAGTGTTTGACGAACTTTCTGCATCTGTAGACAAGGCTAAGCAGTCAGTATCACAGGTGCACTTGGACTGTCATACGCCTCAGCCAAGCACTAGTAATGCAACGGATATGGAAATCGATCTGCGAGCTCATGAACGTACCAGATCCCCTATTTCTGCTGATCTCAAGTCCTAAACTAAAAGGAATGAATCATCGCTTTCGCGTAGATACCATAAAGGACGCGGCAGGCGCCTCTGCGGTGCGCTCAGCACCATTGGTCAATAGACCTTATGCAAAATCTGCTGCCATCTAGCGGCCGCCGCGCGCATTTCCACCATGTTGAAGGCAAGCACGCTCCACTTGTGCACGCACGGAACGTACGTATCAACGTGTGGCGGCTGATACGAACGAAAATGCCGACATATTTTTTGTGTGCAGTGTTGCTCAGTTTGAGGAAACTGGAATGCTGAAAAAGAGGTTCGCAGGAAACTTACCTCCATGTTATTGGATTTCCTCGCTGTCAACGAGAAGCCGCAGATCGTTCCGTTGCTCCGGCTGCTGCTTACGACCAACGCCGTGTTTACGCTCTCCGTTCTTAATAGATGCGGTATGTGACAGCAACGGCACTCATCAGTGAACACTCTTGCGTGTCATACCGCAACGAGACTGCTCTCGCGCCGTGTGCTTGCCTCACACAGACAAACCGGCTTCGTGTACGAGCTTCAAAGCTGCACCGCGGCTACTAGCGCGTTCCTGCGCTGCTATAGACATCACTTGCTTATTACATTGAGATAACAATACGTGTAGCTCGTGCGCGTTATCGATTCTCACTGAACGGACCGATTGTGCTATAGTGGGGTGTTGTTAGTTTTTGATTGTGGGGTTTAACAAGGTGGCCTTTGGTGGGACGCATTTCATGTTCACTTTTCACGTGCATGAGATGCGGAATATTTTTACATCTTTTTCGTCGGTAATTTTATACATACGTCGGTGACTATACAGCAGCGAAACACTTTTTTATTTCAGAAATAAAGAAGAAGACAACGTTTTATGTAAAATTAGATGCACAATACATCAGGTCGACGTAGGTTGCCTCTCATAAAATACGCTTTGAACTGGATCAACAGCACCTTCTTACCGTTATCGCTGTGCTTAGCCGTGTCGCGCGCTAAAGCCTCCATCCAACCGTCCTCTAACCATACAAAATTTATTACCTAGCGCACAGATTGATTCTCAACGATGGTGGCGGACTTGTAACTTCGTTTTCGTTGTTAGGCTGTTCATTACACGTAATAACTGTCAAAGATCCCAACTTTACTCGTAATAACTGCGACTGGGAAATGCAGGTAACGTGTACGAGACCTTACACGTTCGTCTGACATTTTTATGCCCCGATATATTACTATCAAAGCAGACACAGGCAAGAGGTTATAGCTGCGACAGCGGTACGATTTGGGCACAAGCCTCCAACATGGCACCGAATCGGTAGCTTCGTCAAACGTGCGACAGATGGCAGCAATTTTGCATAAGGTCTATTGAGGGTACTTCAGTGGAACTGCCTATCTATATTCTCAGCCTCAACCGATTTACGTTACTTTTGCAATCAAGTTAACCTTGATATTATAATTCTCCAAGAAATTTGGCTTACACATGACAAAAATTTTTATCTTGCAGGTTTTCGTTCTTTCCGATTAGATTGCCGAACACGTGGTGGTGGTTTAATGATTCTTGTATCAAGTAAAGTATGTCACAGGGCAAAAATTTCTTTCAGAGTGTTAAATTCGGATTGTGAAATTATAGCATTAGATTTGTGTCTCCCCGGATACCACCCTTTTTTCAATTATCAATTGTTATTTCCCCTCCGGTGTGCAAAGTACGAGCCACTTTGACAGCGTTTTAGCCGCCTGTAGAAAGTAAATTGTACTCACAGGAGATTTTTAATTCACATCATTTGTCTTGGGGGCTAAGGACAGATTCTAGTGGTAGGCGACTGTGGGAATGGACCATTAACCACAACCTCTCGTGTATGAATAAAGGGCACGTATCATTTGTCCGAGGTCAGACTCGCTCAGTATTAGATTTAACGTTTTGCTCCAAGGCGATCAATATTTTGTCATGGGCTGTGGTTGACTCTGCAACTAACAGCGACCACCTTCCTGTACTTTTTTATATTACTTGCCCAATGATAACTTTAGATCGGCCAACACGCATATATGCCAACCACAGTAAATTTCAAGCCTGTCTGCGTTCTGCCGTTTCTAAACTTCAAAATGCCAGTGGTAAGGAAATTGCATTTAAGATGGGCTCAATACTAGAGGGATCTCGAAAAAATTCCGAATTCGCTGTTCCATCGAGTAAGCGATCTTCCTCTCCTTGGTGGAATGATGAGTGTACGTGCGATTATAGAAGAAGAAAAGCCGCTTGGAAAAAGCTTCTCCATAATCAATGTCCAACAAATTGGAAAGACTATCAGTTTCTTGCTGGCGTATTTAAGCGTACGGATAACCGCGCGAAAGAAGAATATGACAGTAGACATTACGATTATATTTCCAAATAAAAAAATAAGCCGGCTTTGTTCGCATATCTCCGGACAAAAAAGGTACTGCCAACGCATTTAACGTTAGAATCATGTGTCTCCACGCCGCAAGAAATGAGCGCCTCGCTAGAAAAGATAGCACAAGGTTTAGAACGTCGCTTCACTACTAATCTTTCGGCTACTCGCAGCACGTTGGTACATTCGCCTGGATTTCCAGAAATTTCTTTATCTGAATTGAGTCAGACAGTACTATGCTTACCGAGGACAGCTCCAGGACCAGATGGAATAACGAATTCTGTGTTAAAAGCTTTACTTCGGGAATCGCATAATGTTCTACTAGAACTTGTGAATTATTCCTTAGAGAACGCATGGATACCGCCAGAATGGAAACATGCAAAAATTATATTGTTGCTCAAAAAGCAAAATGGAACGTACATGTTGGATAGCATACGGCCAATCGCATTGACATCACATTTAGTAAAAATGGTTGAGAGAATCATCGATATATGAATTAATGAATTTGTTGACGAGAGGTCGATTCAAAGCCCCTGACAAATTGGATTCAGGGCTGGTTGTTAATTTGGAATGCCCATGTTGATTTGGAAAGCCGTATTCAATTAGCTCGACTACATAACAAATATGCGGCTGTAGTAACTCTAGACACCGCTAAAGCATATGATACCGTAGAACACAGTATTTTGATACGTCGATTAGAATACCTTGATTTTCCGTCATACATAGTAGCGTGGGTTCACAATTTCCTTGTGGACAGAAAATTTTATTGTTTTAAAGACAAATTTTCATCATCTACTCACACACAAACGAGAGGAGTACCGCAAGGCTCAGTGCTTTCCCCGCTACTATTTAATGTACTAATGAGCACCATTCCACGTCACCAGGACATAACCACTTATTTTATGCAGACGATATCGCGTTTTTTGCAACAGCAGATAATATACAGATCTTATATGAACGGCTTCAAACGTACCTGAATACCCTGGAGAGCTGGCTCGATGGCAATCACGTTCTCCTTAATCCGAGTAAATGTGCCCTTCTTGTTTTCCCGCTGCAATACCCCGTGCACATCTCACTGTCTTACCATTATGAAGACATACCACAGGTAGAATCTGTTAAATACTGTCACGTGGTCGTGACGTCGACGAAGGCAACAGTCGGCGAGTTAAAGAAGAAACTCTTTATTTTGGCCGAACTTGTGGCCGGGCAACTGAAGGTCAGACTACAGCAATACACGCTGGCACTGAGAGCGGCGAACAGAGCGTCGGCCGTCGATCAAACTGAACATCGTTGGAGCGCGCCGGCTTTTATGCATCACGCGTCGAACATTCTAGCCTTATCACTAGTCATCGCGCAAGCTCTGGAATAATCTCGAGTGGTCGCGTCTTGCGCGCAATCTTAAAAGAACGATCTACAATAATCGCGAAGGTTCCAGAACAATAAGGCGCGGTTTGAGCTGAGCTTTGCTGACGGTCTTTGTGGGCGAAAACCGAATACAACAAAAAGTGAAAATAAGAATAGCGCGTGGCAATGTCCCCCTCTGAAAAGGCATCGTCCCGATGCTTAAAACAGAATACGGGGGGAGAATGCATGCAATAATAAATCACAACAATAAAGAAAGAAAGTACAATAATTAAGCAATAAGTGCAGTCCTCAGGTTTGCTAACGCGTGTAATACGGCTTGAGGCGCACGACATGGACGACTTCAGGTCGTGCACGGCGCCGTTGAGAGTTCGTTATGCCGTCCGGGACGACCTCGTAGTCCAGAGCACCGAGACGTCGAAGCACCTTGTAGGGCCCGAAGTATCGCCGAAGGAGTTTTTCACTAAGTCCACGTCGGCGTATCGGTGTCCACACCCAAACGCGGTCGCCGGCCTGGTATTCCACGAAGCGTCGTCGAAGATTGTAACGGCGACTGTCGGTCGTCTGCTGATTCTTGATGCGCAGGCGGGCGAGTTGTCGGGCTTCTTCAGCGCGCTGAAGGTAGACGGTGACGTCGAGGTTTTCTTCGTCGGCGACGTTGGGCAGCATGGCGTCGAGCGTCGTTGCCGGGTTCCTACCGTAGACCAACTTGTATGGCGCCATCTGTGTCGTCTCCTGCACGGCCGTGTTGTATGCGAAGGTCACGTACGGAAGGATGGCGTCCCACGTCTTGTGTTCGGCGTCGACGTACATGGCCAGCATGTCGGCGATGGTCTTATTTAGACGCTCGGTGAGGCCGTTGGTCTGTGGGTGGTACGCGGTGGTCCGGCGGTGGCTTGTGTGGCTGTATCCCAAGATCGCCTGGGTTAGGTCAGCCGTAAACGCCGTACCTCTGTCGGTGATGAGAACTTCTGGGGCGCCGTGTCGAAGGACGATGTTCTCAACGAAGAACTTGGCTACCTCGGCGGCACTGCCTTTGGGCAGGGCTTTTGTTTCGGCGTAGCGGGTGAGGTAGTCGGTGGCCACGACGATCCATTTATTTCCGCAAGTCGACGTTGGGAACGGCCCCAGGAGGTCCATCCCGATCTGCTGGAACGGTCGCCGAGGAGGCTCGATCGGCTGAAGGAAGCCTGCTGGTCTTGTGGGCGGTGTCTTCCGTCGCTGACAGTCTCGGCACGTCCTTACGTAGCGGGCGACGTCGGTGGCAAGGCGCGGCCAGAAGTACTTTTCCTGTACTCTTGCGAGCGTGCGGGAGAGTCCGAGGTGTCCAGCCGTCGGGTCGTCGTGTAGTGCCTGGAGGACTTCTGGTCGCATTGCTGCAGGCACCACGAGAAGGTAGTCGGCTCGAAGTGGCGAGAAATTCTTCTTTATGAGAACGCCGTTTCGCAAGAAAAACGACGCGAGTCCTCGCTTGAATGCCTTTGGAACAATGGCGGTCTTGCCTTCGAGATACTCCATAAGGCCCCTGAGTTCCGGATCGGCTCGCTGTCGTTCGGCGAAGTCGTCGGTAGTTATGGTTCCCAAGAAGAAGTCATCCTCCTGGTCATCCTGCGGCGGCGGGTCCACGGGGGCGCGAGACAAGCAGTCGGCGTCAGAGTGTTTTCGTCCGGACTTGTAAACGACGGTGACGTCGAATTCTTGAAGTCTCAGACTCCATCTTGCGAGACGACCTGAAGGGTCCTTCAGGTTAGCTAGCCAACACAAGGCGTGGTGGTCGCTCACAACTTTGAAGGGCCTGCCGTAGAGGTAGGGGCGAAACTTTGACGTTGCCCAGATGATGGCAAGGCACTCCTTTTCTGTTGTGGAATAGTTGGCTTCTGCCTTGGATAGCGACCGGCTAGCATAACTGATAACCCTTTCCACGCCGGCAGTTCTCTGGACAAGTACGGCGCCGAGTCCTACGCTGCTTGCGTCGGTGTGGATTTCCGTGTCGGCGTGTTGGTCGAAATGCGCAAGTATTGGAGGCGTCTGCAGGCGTCGTTTCAATTCTTGAAATGCTTCGACTTGCGCCGCTTCCCACTTGAATTCCACGTCGTTTTTCGTGAGCTGAGTTAGTGGCTCGGCGATGCGTGAAAATTCCTTGACGAAGCGTCTATAATAGGCGCACAAGCCGAGAAATCGGCGTACGGCCTTCTTGTCGGTAGGCGGCGGGAAGGCAGCGATGGCAGCTGTTTTCCGTGGGTCGGGGCGAACTCCAGACTTGCTGATGACGTGACCCAAGAACAGGAGTTCCTCGTATGCGAAGCGGCACTTTTCTGGTTTCAGGGTGAGTCCGGAGGCCTTTATTGCTTGAAGTACTGCGTCAAGTCGGCGGAGGTGTTCGTCGAAGTTTGAAGCAAACACAATGACGTCGTCCAGGTACACCAGGCAAGTCTGCCACTTCAATCCTGCCAGCACTGTATCCATAACCCGTTGGAAAGTCGCAGGCGCCGAGCAAAGACCGAAGGGCATGACTTTGAACTCGAAGAGACCGTCTGGTGTTATAAACGCGGTCTTCTCTCGGTCTCTCTCGTCGACTTCAATTTGCCAATAGCCGGTCTTGAGGTCCATCGACGAAAAGTACCTGGCGTTGTGGAGTCGATCCAGGGTATCGTCGATCCGTGGTAGAGGGTACACGTCCTTCTTCGTTATTTTGTTCAGGCGGCGATAATCGACGCAGAAGCGTAGGGTTCCGTCCTTTTTCTTCACTAAGACCACGGGTGACGCCCACGGACTCTTTGAAGGCTGGATGATGTCGTCGCGTAGCATTTCGTCGACTTGGTTCTTTATGGCCTCGCGTTCCCGCGTTGAAACTCTGTACGGGCTCTGACGTAGTGGCCTGGCGCTTTCGTCTGTTATGATGCGATGTTGTGCGACTGGGGTCTGTCGAACTCTTGACGATGACGAAAAGCAGTCCTTGTATTGCAGGAGCAGGGTTTTGAGCTGTTCTTGTTTATGCGTCGGAAGGCTCGGATTGACGTCGAAAGTTAATTGGTGAGCTTGGTTCGTTGTAGCATGTTCGGTAAACTCGGCGAGGGCGAGGGCGTCGCTGGCTTCCTCATTTTCTTCGATGTAGGCGACCGTCGTGCCTTTGCTCACATGCTTGTATTCGTTGCTGAAGTTCGTGAGCATCACTGTTGCTTTCCCTTCACGCAACTCGGCGATGCCTCTTGCGACGCAAATCTGACGGTTTACAAGCAGGTGCTGATCGCCCTCGATGACGCCTTTGAAGTCTGTGGGTTTTTCGGTGCCGACGGAAATTATGACGCTGGAGAGAGGCGGAACGGTGACGTGCTCGTCTATCACGTTCAATGCATGGTTCCCCGGCGTCGTCTGGGTAGGCAGCGCTTTTTCTGAAGTTAGTGTTATCGACTCAGACCTTAGGTCGATGACGGCACCATGGTCACTTAGGAAGTCCATTCCAAGTATCACATCCCTTGAGCAGTGTTGTAGGATAACAAAGCTCGCAGGATAAGTCCGGTTATTGATGGTGATTCTCGCCGTGCAGACTCCAATTGGCGTTATCAGGTGGCCTCCAGCTGTCCGGATTTCGGGTCCACTCCAAGCGGTCTTTACTTTCTTCAGCTTCGCGGCGAATGGCCCACTGACGACGGAATAGTCGGCACCAGTGTCGACGAGAGCGGTGACGTTGTGACCGTCGATGAGAACGTCAAGGTCGCTAGTCCGTCGTCTTGCGTTGCGGTTAGGTCGCGGCGTCGGGTCACGGCTGCGTCGGTTTGTTCCGCCGGTTCCACGTTGCGCAGTGATGTTTTCTTCGGGCTGCGAAGTTTCCACGCCAGGGCCTGGTTCATCTTGCGACGGGTTCTTTAGATTTCGTTGCGGCATCGTCGTCGTCGGCGGCGGAGGATCTTCGGTAGTTCGTCGTACAGCAACCGCACCTCCATCGGTTGCTGCCCTTAGTTTTCCGAGTAAGGGCTAGGAGATCGGCCCCGGTTTGGGCCAGCGTACTGCCGGCGGTGCGGTTACATGTAGCGACCAGGCGATGGCGAGCGGGATGGTCGTCGGGGTGTCCACTGAGCTCCTGCGAGGTAGTCGGCGATGTCGCGTGGTCTTTCACCCCGCTGTGGACGCGGCGCGTCGATGGCGAAACCACGCAGTCCCATCTGACGGTACTGGCAGCGGCGGTAGGTGTGGCCAGCTTCTCCGCAGTGATAGCACAGTGGGCGGTGGTCAGGGGCTCGCCAAACGTCGGTCTTTCTCGGAGCGTTGCGCTGGCCGGCGGGTAGACGGTATGGCGTCGGTGGTGGTGGCGGCGGCGTCTGGTGTCGGAACTGCGGTGGTGCGAAGCCTTCACGTGGGCGCGGTGGTGGAGCGTTACGACGCGCTGCAGCAGCGTAGCTCATAGCCTGCGGTTGCTGCTCTGATAGCTGAGGAACGCCCAGGGATTGCTGGATCTCCTGGCGCACGACGTCAGCGAGAGAATCCACTTGAGGTTGGGAGGATGGCAACAGCTTACGCAGCTCTTCCCTAACTATGGCCCTGATTGTCTCGCGCAGGTCGTCGGATTGCAGCGCGTGACTCTCTCCGTAGGTCGTTAAGGGAATCCGGCGGTTGTACTGCGTCGTACGCATTTCAAGGGCCTTTTCTATCGTCGTTGCCTCGGTGAGGAATTCAGCGACCGTCTTCGGCGGGTTACGGACAAGTCCTGCGAACAGTTCTTGTTTCACACCCCGCATGAGCAGGCGAACTTTTTTGTCTTCGGGCATAGCAGCGTCGGCCTGGCGAAAAAGTCGCGTCATCTCTTCGGTGAAGATGGTGACGTTTTCGTTGGGTAGCTGCACCCGCGTCTCGAGCAATGAAGCGGCCCTTTCCTTCCGGACGACGTTCGTGAACGTCTCCAGGAATGCACTGCGGAAGAGATCCCAGGAATGAAGTGAGGACTCCCGATTCTCAATCCAGGTCCTTGCCGCGTCTTCGAGGTAGAAGTAGGCGTGGCGCAGCTTGTCATCGGCGTTCCAGTTGTTAAAGGCTGCGACACGCTCATATGTTTCGAGCCAGGTTTCCGGGTCTTCCCGCGATGAACCACGGAACGTTGGAGGCTCCTTGGGCTGGCGGAGCACGATCGATGCAGGCGGCGCAGGAGCTGTCATCGTCGCTGCTGTTGAAGTCGAAGTCTTGCTTTGCCTGGTGTTTTCCGGCAGGAGTCCGTGTTCTGGCTGCAAACCTTGCAGCCGGCGGCTAACTCGTTGCTGCAAGGGGGGCTTCGGTGTCCTCTCCGCGGTGTGGGCTGGGCTCACGGCTTGAAGGGGGGCGTTCGGTACATGGACCGGGAAGCACCTCCACCAGATGTCACGTGGTCGTGACGTCGACGAAGGCAACAGTCGGCGAGTTAAAGAAGAAACTCTTTATTTTGGCCGAACTTGTGGCCGGGCAACTGAAGGTCAGACTACAGCAATACACGCTGGCACTGAGAGCGGCGAACAGAGCGTCGGCCGTCGATCAAACTGAACATCGTTGGAGCGCGCCGGCTTTTATGCATCACGCGTCGAACATTCTAGCCTTATCACTAGTCATCGCGCAAGCTCTGGAATAATCTCGAGTGGTCGCGTCTTGCGCGCAATCTTAAAAGAACGATCTACAATAATCGCGAAGGTTCCAGAACAATAAGGCGCGGTTTGAGCTGAGCTTTGCTGACGGTCTTTGTGGGCGAAAACCGAATACAACAAAAGTGAAAATAAGAATAGCGCGTGGCAATACCTTGGAGTAATTTATCATACATCGCTTAACTGGCGACCACATATCAAGTATATCGCTGGAAAAGGTGCGTGGGCCATTGGCATGTTACGTAGGTTAAGCAACTACCGCATAGGTATGAGAAGAGACACACTGATAATGATATATCGCATGTACGTTCGTCCTATTTTGGAATTTGGATGTGTGCTTTTCTCTGGTGCTCCAGCCTACAAGATTCGGCCTCTAATTATTTTGGAAACAGAAGCATTGCGCTTATGCCTTGGCCTGCCTAAAACGGTTGCTAACAGTGTGTTGTATCTAGAATCGAGGATCCCTCGCTTTCCTGCAGGTTTCGCCCTTTGACTGTGCAGACATTTTTAAGAATTTATGAGTCACCACTAAGACGATCAGAAACAGCCTTTATTTCCACCCCGCAATTATTTTGCGGTGCTAGATGGCGGCGACTTTACACCCCACAAATTATATTTGTACAACGTTTACTGGACCCTTTGAACGTGCGTATATGCGATATAGTCCCGACTCGGCACAACTCATACCGTGTGGATATCCAATTTGATGATATTTTTCCTAACAATGCAAAATTACTTCCCCATCATACTTTAGATGGTATATTACAAGATCACCTGCAGAGCATTACTACAAATGTCATTATTGCTACAGATGCATCACAGTGTGACGAAGTCAGGTGTTGGTATATTTAGCCCGAATTTAGATTGGTCTTATTCCCTTCGACCACCCGATTTCATACCCGTTTTTGTGGCTGAATTTCTGGCAGTAGTGCTCGCCTTACGCAAGTTAAACACGGCCATTACATCAGCTGTTATAATAACAGATTCTCTCTCTCTGTGCGGCACTTTCTGCAAGTGCTGAATCCCACGTAAAAAAAGGCGTTCCGTGCACTTGTACCAGGGCATTTGAGAAAAGTACGATTAATTTGGGTGCCTGGACATAATGGATTGTTTCTCAATGAAAGTGCCCATTCTTTAGCGACGTTATCAATAAGTGGCCCAATTTTACCATACTTTCCATCATCCGCTCATGTGACGGCTGCTCGATTTCGTAGGCGTGCCATTATGGATGTCTTTGGCGACACAGCACTGACAAACTCCACTGAATATCGCCACTTATTGTATCCCTGGCGGAGAAGATTTTGTCAAACCCGTAAACTAGAAGTATCCATCACGAGACTGCGCTGCCGGGTACCGAATCTAAACTTCTTAAACACAGGCCTGCTGAGGCACCTTCTCCACTGTGCGCATTCTGTAGTGAACTGGAAACAATTCTCTCTCCTGTACAGCGCCGCGATGAGCGCCCGGGCCGCTGCCGCGAAACGGGATCGGCGACGTTTCTCCCGCTCAAGCTAACCATCTCCTCCCCGCTGCTTCGCATCCACAGATGGTTCCCTTTAGCGAGAGATCGGGAAGTTTTTTTTTCTTTCACCGTTTAGTCGACGTCATTCCAGCAAACATGAAGGACGGTTAGCGCCTCGGCGCACTTATCATATTCATGGAAGATCATCGTTATTCAAGAGCTATATGTTGTACGTGCATCGTATACACACAGTCCTTCAATACTTTTACTGATCGTGTAGCCTATCTCCGCCGTAACTCTATGGGAGAGCTCTGTGCGCTGCAAGCGGAGGCTGCGGGGTGGCGCTGCGTCCACGCCATCCACACATTAGTCGGAGTTACTGCAGCAGTATATAGGCATCGGGTAGACGGCAGCGAATGCGGCTGCCGGTGTCGCTGCTAAATATCGTGGTGTCACCGCGCAGTTTTCACCGTATATATGCCTGGTATTGAGCCTAGTGTACTGTGCCTGAATGTCGGAAAGGATGCCGTGGACCATGCTGCGTACCTGGGTGTCGATCCGGTTGCTAGGGAAATGACGAAAAAGATTACACCATCTCCCGCTAAAGGGAACCATGAGGGGATGCGAAGCAGCATTGGGGTGCACACCAAGTTTCCGTTTACGTTCACTCGGCCGTCGAAGCCAAGCGCCGGTGTCGAGCTACCGCTTCGCTACAGAGAGACAACGCGAGTCTGCGGCAAGGGTAGCGAGGCTTTCGAGACAACTGTAGCGTCCGGCAACCGACGGAGCGACCGCACGACTCAAGCGAGACTTCCTCGACCGAGCGCACGCGCTTATATGAAATGGGGGGAGGGAGACGAGGGAGTGAGTTTACAGGCTGCAGCACGGGGGGAGGAGGAGAGAAGGCGACCGAACACCTGCGTAAAGGAGGAGAGTGGGAGAGAGAGTAGGCGCATACGCAGTAAGGGTGGTCAGGACGCACACCACCACCGAATTGAACTCCGCTCAAAGCTGCTTCGCATCTAAAAGTGTCTATGTTCTGGCTGCATAGAGACAGCGAACGGTGGGAAAAGTGGAAGCGCGCTATACCGCGACGAGATACTGGTGGTTTCACGTTTGATTCCCCGCATGCGCGTGTGTGCGAAAAGTACTTCGATGAGAGTGACATCTTTTGCGTGGACCAGTGGTTAATCGGAGGAGTTGTTGTGAAGTCGCCGCGCGACGTTCCAGAACTTTTGCCGGACGCTGTGCCGAGAATTTTCCACGGTCTCCCGGCGTACTTGTCCAGCGCAAAAAGGTCCAGAGCTCACCCGCCTACCACGCGTCGTCGGGAACCGTCAGCTGAGCTGGAGACCATCGAGGCTGCACCGACACTGTGCACGAGCCCCTTTGGCACAGCTGCCGTGGAGAATGACGCAGTTGATGAAGATGAGCGTACCGACCGCTTCTTCCTCGTTGCATGCCCGTAATACAAAAGTTCGATGAGTGAAATACTCGCCGTTTTCTTTGATACAAGCACTGAAATGACCAAAAGTGTAGAGGTGGCATGCCAAACAAACGGCTACATGCAGTTCCTCACAGCTTAAAAAATTCAAAGCACACATCCGTTGCTTGGAACAGATTTCAGCGCTACCGACTGAAGCTTGCTAGGGTGGCGGCGAAACAGAGGATGCACCCGAAAAAAACTGTACAAAACTTGCGCGAGCTGTCAAAGCGTGAAAAGGTAATTTTCGATGAATGCGTAATCAGCACGAGAAGATATTTTTTTGCGTCACGTGTTGACGCCGCCGGCGCGGGACGCAGCCGGTCAATTTTCCCGTTTGATGAGGCATCTCAACATCCCGTTGATGTCTGTGGCAATACATTTTCGACCACTCTTCGTTCCAAGTTTCACGACCGATATAATTTGAGCTTGGCGTATGCACAGGAAATGAGGCGAACCAGCTTGCATCGAAGCGATAAATTCCTTCGTGCAACTAAATTGTTGGCACGTGACCTCACGACGTCGCTCAATTTCGATCAAGCATGTAATGGACTCGAGTCGTCTGACACACATTCCGCGTCCTTGCGGGGGCGACTGCAATCATTATTGAGAGAGAGGAGTCGTTCAACGCTACGTCCACATAACTTTAACATCATTACCGTGGCAATGTCAGCTAACAAAGTATATGGTTTTAAACGTCGTATACGTCAAGCAACAAGAGAAGTTATGCTAAACTGCTAAATCATTAGTCAGACAACAACTAGAATACGCATCCCCCATCTCGGATCCTTTTAAAAATGGCCTCAATAATGACTCTGAATCTGTTCAAAAACCATGAAGCAAGATTCAAGGACTTGTCACATACCTGTAGCATAAGAGCTTCATCCATATCAGCACAATGAGGTTCATCTCCTCTCTCTTTGCACGACTGTGTTGCCGTGTCCTCTTTTTTCACAATTTTACTTGTCCTCTACCTCATCGCTAGCCTTCTGCCTTACCCGTTTCGCTTACATATCTCATCCAGTATATCAAGCGTTGCTCGCCCCGGTAACGAACACTAAAGCATTAGCTACATTACTCTTTCGCAGTGTTGCCAGAATGTGAAATGGTCTTTCCAGCATCATCCTTATCTTTGCTTATCGAACCTTCACAGCCAATGTAAATAATCGTGATTCAGAATATAGGTATGTCACGGTTGTTTTATTTAATGCGAATTACCCATTACGTAATACCCCCTCCCTCCCATTTCAGGCGTTTCAAGGAAAATAAAATGGGAAAGATTTTCTTTTACACGGAGCGCCTTATCGCACTCATCTATGTTTCGTTTCTAATCGAGTAGCCTCGACGTTTTCTTGTGTGACCACTTGTGATTTCCTGCGCAGACCGTACCGTAGCGCGTCGACTGCAGCAGCAAATTGCAGCTTCCTCAGTAGAGCGGCGTACACGCAACATGGACGCGAAGGGGCACAGATTCAGGTACCGCGTCTGTGGCTTCGGAAACCATATCGAACATAAGACTGTCAATTTCAAGGAGGAACTTCACGCTATGCAACTTTGCAGCTGGTGCGGCGTAGTGTCGGCCAAATCGCATTGCCTTTCATGTATGCATATGGTATGTGAGGAATGCCTTGAAGACGCATGAAAAGCCGACATAACCTCGTGCTGGATTGACAAAAAAAAGTTTGAATGCAAGAATGGTGGACACCAACTCCAAGATGTGGTTGGAAGGAAGGAAGTGCACTGTACGAACGTCGACGACGGTTGCGACTACACCGGAAGCCTCTGGCAACTGGGCCCCCCACTTAAGCGAATACTGCACTAGGTACCTAATGGATTGCTTGAAGTGTGGAGAACGTGTACCCTACAAAGACTTTGTCAGCCACTTTAAGACGTGCGAAGGTGTCGCTGGAGTTCTCCTTCGTGCCACTGACGGCCAGTCTCTCCTGGACGACATAAGAAACGCCAGCAAGGAGCTTGAGCAAACGTTGACCTCGACTAGTTCGGACGTTAGGGACGCCGTTGGCTTGTTCACAGAGCAGCTCGAAAATCTTCGTCGACAGTTGACAGTGCGCTCAGATGGTCAAGCTGACAACCCGACGGTGGGAGAGAGAGAGAGAGAGAGGAACGAAGGAGAAAGGCAGGGAGGTTAACCAAGCTAAGCTCGGTTGGCTACCCTACACGTGGGGTGGGGGAAAGGGGGGAATAATAGATAAGATAGAGAAGAAAGAAAGAAAAAAAGGAACGGAATTGAGCAGTCAGTGATAACACACACAACGTAAACACGCGCTGGTGATTCACAGACGCTCGCGAAGTCCGGTCGCCTTCAGGTCTCCTTTATATTAGTGGGATACCAGCCTGCTTCAAATTGATTTCCGCTGCACAGCTGTCTTCACTTGACGAGAGTCATTTCATGCTTCCTTTTTGTGAACGAAACTTATTTAAAGACGTGTTCCGTTTTGATACCATGCTCGCCAATCTGTTTGGTTGGGGGCGGTAACAAAATTGTTCATTTTCACCTTCCAACACCTGCCATTCGTTCAGCTCTTTTGTATTGTTTGCAATTCAAGTGTTATTAAATAATATTGGAAGCCATTCGACATTTTTTTATTCGTTATTCAAAGATTACCCCGCCGCATTGCAGCACGAAAGTGAAATTTTCATATGCACAAAGCACTTCTTTTTCTCTAAGCCTGTTCGAATATTTCATTCTTCGGAAGAAAGAAAAAACAAAAATTTGCATCCTCGTTCGTCTTGGTTTACTACTCCGATTTTCGTACCATAACCATTACGTGTTGCAATATAGCAAAGTTTCTTTTATTCTTTTATGTGTATTTTTAATTCGTGTTTTACTGTGGTAAATACAATGGTGAAACTTCAGTCTCATTTCTATGCGACGAGTGGAAAGGAATTTTTAGCCAAGGTTGTCGTTCATTGCCATGAAATTCCTTTCATGGCAACCCCGGCAGCTCGGTTTTCACACCACGAACCACGCCATGCCGACTAAGCCTCCTTCGATGCATGGTACTGAGGCTTCGCAGGCCTTGGGGCCCGTGCGCTCGCTGACATGATGCTAATGCCTCGGTTGCTAATAATGATAATTGTTGGGGATTAACGTGCCAAAACTATACGAAGCGATCACGAGGGACGCGCGCAGTGGAGGGCTCCCGAAATTTCGACCACCTGGGATTTTTTAACGTGCACCTAAATCTAAATACACGGGCCTTCAGTATTTTCGCCTCCATCGAAAATGCGGCCGGATTATGATCTCGCGACCTTCAATTCAGTAGTCGAGCACCACAACAACTAAACCATAGAGTAATATAAAAAAGTTAAGAGAGGACACTCCTATAGACCCCTGCGTAAAGTCCCTGTATGTCTCAAAAGTAGCGAAAGGTCTTGATCCAGCCGCCGCGTCCTGCGATAGGCCGATTGGCTACACGTGACCTTTTTGCCTCCGCGCCCCGCCCAAAGGGTCCAGCGGTGGCAGCGCTGTGCAAGCGAGAGGTACGGGTGATGGCGTTTTCAAGCGTGGAGTTGGACAATTTAACAAGTACTTCACGCGCCTCTGTCGCATTGTTGTCGCAATTTAGAAGCGTTTATTTACTTGAAGTTGAGCGGACGCGGCAATTCTGTGCTTGAATTGAATGTTTGGAACGTGACGGGCTAGTACGCCGGGTCTCAATGCCCTCGGTTGTTTCACCGCCGCCGGAGGACAGAAAAAAGCTTTTTTTTTCTGCTGCTCGTGGTGACAGAAATATATTCTGAAGGAAGGTATGGTCCCACAAAATCTGTCGTAAGAAATGTTTGCGCACGGAAAACACCCGGCTATGCGAAGTAAGTGATTTTGTAATGTTTATAACTTCAAGCAGCCTTTCGCCTGTCGGCGAGCTTCTGTTCGTGCATAGAGGTGAGCATTATCTCAGCAAGGCTATTATTGTTTCAGCATTCTTTAAACTGTAGCTTTGTGCGCAGTAGACAACGCAGGTTCGCGCCCGTATCTCTAAACATTAAATGGCTCGGAACCCAATGCACTCATGCCTTCGTTTTTCTCCTCGGTGTGGCTTCAACACTAAACGCTCACAAGGAATAGGACAGTTTGGGATTAGTTTTTGCGTGAGACACTAGTGGGCATGCTATATTTCCTAGACCTTGAAAGGTACTCTGGTTGCTGATATTCCACGCATGCATCGCAACTTTTTTCTCCTAAATAAGCATATTAGAGTACTTTATAAACAAAATAAGCGTACTTCGTTTAATCGAGGGAATACTTCTGAACCCTGACAAATCCAATGAAACCAATTATAGCGCATGTTTTGCACTACACACTACGCTAAGTAAACCGAGAGATTTCCGAGAGTAGCAACAAGCTCACAACCTGCCAATTTTTTTCGAACTAGAAAACAAGCAGTCCATCTACTTCAAGTTACGCTGAATTTGAAAACACGCAAAGAACGAAAATATAAATGTCCTGCATGACAACTGCTGTGGGAAACTGCTCAGAAGCATCCTTCGAAAAAGCACGTGTTCTTATTTCAATGTTCAGCGTTCTCCGGGCTCGTTAGTTGTTGTCCCTGTCGTTTGAAGTTTCCAAAGCAGCTTACGCCACGAAAGGCAATAATTAACCTATTAAAGCGTGCGCTGAGAGTGGTTTTAGGCGTCCGCAGAATGCACGCGAGCGAGTGGAGCGTCGTCTGCTAGCGCCGCTCCTTGGACCCCTCCAGAGGGCGCGCGTGTAGTTGTCGCTACCTTTATATATACAGGGACCTTACCCCTGCGGCTTATTTGGGTTCGCAGCGCTCCAAACGGGCCGGGGGAACCTTTGCAGCCTCAGAGATGGGGACCGCAGAAAAAGCGGTCTCGAAGGCCATTTTCTAGCAATTAGAAAAATTACACGGCCTCCGAGACCACTTCTGTGCATGTGCTCGTCACAGAGGCCATGCTTTAATTGCGTTTTTTTTTTTTTTTTTCACGCGTCGTTTGCATGCATTGATTAGCTTCGTGTAAGCTGTACCACCAGAGCGGCAAGCACGCGATGCCACTGTGTGTTTATGAAGACATTTTAAATAAAACGTAAGAATTCTTGGAAGAGACGAAAACTTTTATTTTCAAGCCATTCTTGGTAAGCACAAGCACACTTACATGCGCGCACGAAGAGGTGGGTTCATTGCACTGCAAGACATGGCAATACAGCTGCCATATCTTGAGTTTAAATTTTACAGAAGGAATAAACAAGTAGGCGACATTATGAAAGGCCCCACACAACAGTAAAACTGCAGTACACGCACAGGTACGCATACAGTTAACGACGCAGCGCGACAGTAGTTGCCGTAGTATTTGACTCCGGACGGCATGACCTGAAAAAAAAAAAGAACGAAAAAAAAAAGGATGTTGCCTATGTCTTCTCTCCCGCCTTAGCCCAAATTTTCTCCGACGCACTTCACATCACCTTTTCGCGAAAAACAGTCACGAGTACATTCCGCAGCTAAAACAAAGCAATATTTCGCGCCATGCATGCGTTACCAAGGCAGCCGTGTTTATTCAGAAGATTAAGTCGTAGCCTCTGCAGCTAACAAACATTTTTCTCGATTCACAAATTCTCTCTAATTGCGCTCGTAACAAGAGCTTCAAGAAAAATGCGAACGCCACAATTAAATAATGATGTTAAGCCTAACTGGACTCTTCACACAATTTCACGCATTGAATT
The DNA here is from genome assembly GCA_030522465.1 of Rhipicephalus appendiculatus. Lineage (NCBI taxonomy): Eukaryota > Metazoa > Arthropoda > Arachnida > Ixodida > Ixodidae > Rhipicephalus > Rhipicephalus appendiculatus. The sequence continues at coordinate 21,468 of JALIZH010000616.1, forward strand.
CGAACTACGTGTACCGGCACACACAAAAAAAACCTAACGACGCAAGCGGCGACTCACTTACTCGCGCCAAGAAATGATTTTCTCGCAAACATGCGCGAAGTGAGGAGCACAAGAAAGCTCTCTGCGCCGAACAGCACAAGCGGCAAATGTTAGCTTAACATGACGAATACAATACGCACTTTGCAAATGAATGACGGCGTTCTTACCAATAGCAGCCGCCAAGCAAAAAGGCACACGAAACAAGTCAAGACCACGAAGCACGTCGAACACGTCATCGCACATCTTTTATCGCGTTACCCTGCAGCTGTCCGTACTTGATTGCATTAAACGCTCATGAACACGGAGCGTGATAACGTTGCCGTCGCGTCGACGCCATTCTGCACTACTCTCGCACCCGATACCCGATTCATGCCCCGACGATATCGAACCGTCCAATCGCAGGCGATAAAGATAAATTCAGAGCCGCATTGCGACAAGTAGACGCATATTGCAACTAGAAAAGGTACTAAAGTAGATAACAAGTACGCGCGTTCCCTTGAAGATAGAGAGTGATGTGTCGCCCTCTCACGGCCGACATGAAGCTGCGTAGCACCGCCGCTTTTGGCCCGAGTGACCACTCTCGTAATTTGTATGTTACTCTATGACTAAACCACCGTGGCGGGTCGGCCACTGTTGCTAGTACAAGTTTACCTAGATTTGCTATAGGTCTTAGATTCAGCATTCCTTTCCGGAGCGGCCAAACCTGAGCCACCGTTCGTTCGCTTCCGAGGCTTGGGCGGCTGCGATCACTTGGCTGCCATCCACGTGTGTGCACGAATCGCAGCTAAATATGATCGCAGGTTCGATAAGGAAAAACCAGTTTATCAGCGAAAGTCAGCCGCTCATCTTTTGCCACCTTGATCCTCGTAATGTCGACCGAGCTGCCATCGACGTGTGATATTCCGTGGCTTCGTGGCGATCGGAGTTGACGAGTTTGCTGACAGGACACTAACACCGCCATTGCTGTCGTGCTTATCATTTTAAAATGCGGGAACTAGCGCTTGCGCTGCCGCTCCTCCCTTGTCACACGCCCCTTTCTAATGAAAACGGCAGTAGCAGCGTATTCCGGTTAGGCCTAAAGCACCCCCGCTTTTTCTTTCCTTTTTTTTTTCAGAACCGGGTCCTATACTTGGTGTGTCTGTTACTGCTCGCACGAAATGTTGAACTAAACCTTGGCCCCTTAACAATCCTTCTGTGCTACTGAATTTACTTAAAAAGGAGCCAGAAAACTGCACTTCATGAACTAGGCGGCATTGTTTGAAAAACGCGAAACACATTGACGAAATTGTACACCAATTTCAGTGGAACGCGATGCCAGATCAAAATGCACCGCTTTGATCTTGAACAGGCAGAGATCTCGTACAACACGTAAGCGATGCTAGGACGAACACAATTAACGTAGAAAGCAAAAGTCGCTAGAAAGACCTCGAGTTTAAGGAGTCAATGATAAAGCGTCTGAGTCGCCATATGACTCCAACGTTTTATCAAATGTTTGCTCAAATAACCTCCAAATCGACCTAAAATCAGAGGAGCGCGCTATGGTCGCTGCTATGAAACTAAGAAAATACCTTTTCTCCTTAAATTCTCCTTGTAAAAAGATCATTCGACAAAGGTTCTAAACACGACATAATTAAAAACTCATATTATAGTACACTGGTGACGAAATCTATTCGGCTGAAACAAGTAGCTCAAGGAAACTGTGAAGATGCGACAGGGCAGAAATAGTTGACAGTGTGTTTCGACTGGCGGTGATTTCAGTTGAGATATTGAAAGGAAGGCAACCCAATTACGCCACACTAAGCGGCTGAAACGCAGTTAACAGATGAACTTGCTCGTTTGATTCGGATGCTGGCATAATCGTCGGCACAGAGTCTCATTTAAATGCTTGGATTGCAAATACCCGGGAATTTCTGCAAAATTCTGTCGGTTATCGTAAAGATAGGGTCATGCGCGGATGCGGACAGCTAGGGGCGTAGCCAGGGGTGGCACACCGGGCACGTGCCCTCCCCCCCCCCCCCCCCCCGAAATTGTTTTTCGCCATGGCATGCACAGCGAAAAATGGCCATTTCAGGGCGGTGCACCCCCCGAAATCAAGAAGGTGCCTTCCCCCGAAAAAAATTTCTGGCTACGCCCCCTGGATGCGGATGGGCTTTTGCAGGTTCGCTGTTCTTGTTAATCTGCTACAGATTATCAGTATGCCACGCTCGAGTCAGTGTGGTACAAGACTATCCTGCCTAATAAATCCGCGTTTATTAGTGGGATGGTCTATTGCTAGTCTAGTTCCGATATTGGGACAAGATAATAAATGTATGAAGTTCTGTCAGTCACCAACTCAGACGGTGCTTATTGGGGACGATATTAATCTGTTTGGCTTAGCTTTGTAAAATTGCTCGTGCATAGGTTCTAAGGTACCCAGGAACATAGTGCCACGTGCGTTTATGTTGGTGTCCGTTTCTTTGCGCGGATATGTTCTCTGCTTATCTACTTCGTGACGTCGTTAGCGCGTCGCTCCATCGCTCGCGCGCTGTGCATGTATGTGATAAACAGTGGGACCAAATTATTGACTGATGCGTGCGTTGCGGTGTGTTCTTCTCGGAATGAGTCCGGCGTCGCTGTTATAAAAAGACTGCATCTGCGAATGTGCGGGCATTCTTTCACCGACGCTTGATTGCGCATATCGCTCTGCGGCTGCCGTATAGTTTTTGACAAAAGTTATTTGATGGGTACAAGTTCACCCAAGTAAAGTTTATTTGCTTTCAAGTCGCTTCCTCTCGGTGCTTGCGGACAAGAACCGTCGTCACTTCAACGTGACAGTATCGATTAAAAAATATTGTGGACGCGTTTGGTTTGTTGCAATACGTTAACTAGTCTTACTTGCAGTGATAATATATCAGATTCGCTATTTTTTAAATTTACCGAGCGCTTTGTTACTGCTGTGATTACCATTTCGGAAATAAGAGTCCGTAAGCTACCGTATATCGTGTTAAAACAGAAAACACAAACACGCAAGGTTTCGTTTTTTTACCTCGTCGCAGCTACTACATTGCCTTGTCTGTGGAATATGCACCATCGAAAGGGGCCATAAAGCTTATAACGTAATTGGTATTGAAAGAGGGTGAAAGGAAATTGTCGAAGTGCAAGCCATTAACCCGGAAACAACATTATTAAGTATGCTGCAACTTTTCGCAGGTTCAATTTCGATGCACGTCTACCGAACGCTTTTATAATTCTTTATGTGGTATTCTACTACACATCAGTCCTAACGTATTTAAATCGGCATAAGGTCACTTATTTGTAAACGGTGAATACTAACCCTCTATTGCATGAATTATGAGAAAATCAATAGAAAAATTATTTGATCATTTTTTATCATTAACTACATGAAGAACAACATGTACAAAAATTTTCAGATTTATTGTGACTGTATTAATGAAAATAAAGGTTTGTGCCAAATATGGCACACTATGCACGTGGGCGAGCAAACTTGCTGCCATGGCTGAAAAACAAAATCTCACTGATAGCGGTCTTTTTAGCTTGATTTGTGGAATAAAGCAAAGCAATTGCTTCCTGTGTTCAGGCATAATTTAACATTTTGGTTAGTGCATCTGACTGCCGACATCTACGTGCAAGATGGCCGCTTACACGTTTGGCTGTTCGCATGGTGCCGTCTTGCTGTACTTTCCTGCCCGAATTTCCAACCGCTGTCTTGTGGTTGTGAGCGTCACTTGCCGACAGATCGTAAAAGCTAAATATCGCCGTGCACTGGTTAGACTTCACATAATTTTTTCGTGCACCCACGCCAATAATGTAACAAAAAATTGCCAGGTACTGGTGCTGACACTCAATATTTTCGTGAAGCATCTCAAAACCTACCGCCACAACTGAAATCTGGCAAAAACGAGCGGTGCTGCATGATCTCAGATGATTTCTCTTCGTTTGTATTTGCACTGTGCAACAAAACATAGATGGCATCATATTGCACATTTCATCACTCATATGCATACTGTGCCAAATATGGCACATACCGATTTCCGACTATATACCGTAGTGGAAAACGGAATTGAGAAAGAGCCTTAATGAGCATGCATTTTCAAAGCCACGAGATATGCCAAAATAATTTTTTTCTTGCTTCTGCAACGAGAAAATGGTTGCAAGAAAAATATAGCAGTCACTGTCGTCCATGATCCGAGCTTGCACGTGCGCCGTGCAATCTATTTCATGTCTAGATTTCACACTGCTCTAGGGATGACAGCGCTTTTTTTTATGTTTAGTGCACGTAACTATAAGGATTATTCTAACTGTGTCACATTCTCCACTGGTCTTCTTGCGCCCGCTATAAAAAATGTTAATCGGTATGTGCCAAATATGGGACGCCATGCAATAGAAAACTAAATGAAATTATTCTGATTATAAGCACGTTACATCAGGCGCGGCGTTGTTTTGAGTTCACTTCAAATTTTTTACTTACATAGATGGTATTTTTCTGCAGTTTGCATTTTCTTCAAAGTTTTTCCGGAGACCGTCGTATACGAAAAATACTCATGAAAGTGAGATACCAAGACCATCACCTAGCAAAACAACCTCCATCCAGAACTGATGTGCTATAGTGAATGCCAATTCAAATATAAAAACATGTGTGAGTGTTTCCTTTTCCAAAAAACGTGAGCCAGTTCAATCACAGTAATAATTAAATTATAATGTATCTATACTATACAGTGTACAAGGATCTCAGAGTAGAGCACTGCACGGGCCGTCATTCTCGTCCCGGGCCCGGCCCGAGCCCGGCACTCGTTAAAGTTTACCCGCCCGAACCCGGCCCGGTCACTCAAAGCAAGACCCGGGCCCGGCCCGAACCCGACAAAAAATTTCACCTACCCGGCCCGGCCCGGCCCGGCCCGACCGCAGATCGGGCCCGACAAAGGCCCGAGCCATGAATCTAGGTGGTGTTGCCCGATCATGGAATCGACAGCAAGGCGTTTTAAGCAGCAAATGTCAACGTTTTGTTGGCGCACGCTACGCAAGCACGTATGCTTTATGCTACGGCAATCCCTTGTACGAAAGGGCCTCAGTGTGGTAACAGTTAGAGCACTGCACGGGCTCGGGCCTACCCGAAAACCCGGCCCGGCCCGGCCCACGGGCCGGACCGGGCTGGGTAAAGTAGGTTTCACGGCGGGCCCGGGCCGGGCTCGAGTCTGAAGCTCCGGGTTTAGGGCCGGGCCCGGGTTTGAGATGTCGGGCTCGGGTCGGGCCGGGCCTGGACTTTTCTCGATTCTTAAACAGACACGAAAGTGAAACACTGTAGCACATTGGTTTAGACTAATAATGTGTATTCTTAGAATTTGAATATCATTCCTTTCACCACCGTAAGTTTATTCAGACAGGAAAAAAGCAAGACCAAAGTTCCATTTTAGAATTTCGTGCTGTAATATCCGCGCGTGGCGTCACGGATTTCAAACTGTATTCGTCGTATTTTGGGGGGCGCTGCATCTTCAAAATTTCTTGAAACGTGGTATGTTAAGTCTATGGGCTACTCAGAGGTCAATTTACTTCATTTTTACCGATTCCCCTACCCCTTCCCCCTTTATGCCGGGTCGTCAATAAAGTTGTTTCACTCACTCACCGATTAGGATCTACGTAGGCTCCAGTAGACGCCGTCAGAATCTATAACGTGACGACTTCTGCTGCGCGAATTTCAGGGTGGCGTCGCCACCCGCATTTCCGCGCTTACGAAGTCTTGTCACGGCGAGCGTGGTTACTTTGGAACTGTAAAACAGTAATTTACTGATAATCAAAAAAAATTACTTTTCTCTTTAGTGTCCCTTTAAGTTTATTCCAAAGAAATTGCTCATACATATATGTTTCACATTTTATCTCGAAAAAAAACGTTCTTTTTTGTGGGGCAAGCTATTTGGAGTTCTATGATGGACAAGTACTGACCTT
>JALIZH010000617.1:0-13123 GCA_030522465.1 Rhipicephalus appendiculatus
TAGTATTTGAGCACTGAATGAACACCGATGTTGATGTAAAATAAATAGAAGGAAGATTGTAGAGGTAGAAAATGCAAGCATAAATAAAGGCACGTTGCCAAAGATTGTTTCTTCTTTTAGAGCAATAGCTCTGCTGCCCCAAGAACACCCAGAAAACGCGTGGTCCCTTAAATCTATCCTTCAAGCTCAGCCGATGTCATCGCAGCGTCTCTGAGTTGCATCAGCACGGCAGACAGTTGTTTACACATTGCCCGCGAACAGGCGCAAAGTTCTCGCCTATGAATTCGCACCGACGTTTCTACAGCGTGTCAGCGTCTTCATCACGTGCTTCGTTCCACGTGCATCACTTGTCGCCGTAATGGTCGTAACGCCGTAATGGTCGTAACGCTCGTAGGCGAAACGCTGGTGTCGTCGAAGAAAAAATATGGCAGGTCGCACACCTTTTGGGAGTCATGCCATGCAAAGCACTAGGCGAGCAGTGACCTTTACCGCACTTTTCTTATTGATTGGAGTCAGCGCTTGCGAGTTCGATCGGCATAGTGCAGCTGGAGTGGTTATGGGTAGATCGTAAGCAGGCCCCAAGCCAAGAATTTTTTAGATGTGAAGCATCTTATGGCGAAGGTTAATCCGGTGGTGGTGGTGGTGGTGTGCCGCGTGCCCACCCTTACTGCGCATGCGCAAACCCTTAAAAAATAAAAATAAAAAAACCTCCTCTCCCGCTCTCTCTCCTCTAGGCATCCCTCCCCGCGGCAACCACACCCTTACTGCGCATGCGCCTCCCCCTCCTCTCTCCTCTGCCACACTCCCCCCTCTCTCCTCTAGGCATCCCTGCCCGCGGCGTCTACACCTCCCACTGCGCATGCGCGTCCCCCCCTCTCTCTCCTCTACGCATCCCTGCCCACGGCGTGCACACTCCCACTGCGCATGCGTGTCACCCCCCTCTCTCTCTCCTACCCTCCCCCCCTCTCGCCTCGCGACGCCGACGCAGGCAGCGTCTGCTAGCGAGTTTCTTGGTTGAAAAAACCGACTGCTCGCGCTGCACAACCGTTCACTGGCCACCCCGTATATATGGCAATGGATCTTGACCTCCAAGGTGGTGCCGGTGGGAGATTTCTCCTGTGCGTTGTTGAACAATAAAAATTCGCAGCATGCGCGTTAACTAAAAGCGGATTGCGGGTCTCTGTGTCCAGTCGGAGTCTTCTGTCTCTCATTGCCCATTAGCAGCGATTGGCATGTTCCAGTAGGAAACACTGCTCCATCACTGCCTGCTTTGCGCCTCCCCAGTTTTCTCTCCTGCGCAACGCTGCGATGAGCGCCAGCGTCAACGCCGCCGCTTCACATCTAAACATGGTTCCCTTTAGCGGGAGATGGTGTAATTTTTTTCCGGAATGGGCAGGGAGCTCTGTCTGAAGGTCTTCATTATTTGAAGCACCGATTTTGAGGAAAGTGCCTATTTGAAGAAGCAACATTAGCGGGGTGGGGGTGCTGCTAAGCCTCCACCCCCCCCCTCGTGTATGTGGGAGTAAAGAAGAGTGTCCTGAGCGGCATTGCTCTGCACCTCAGCGGCATCGCCATCGTCATGAGCTCGTAGTCGCTGCGCTCGTCTGAACAATGCTGATCGCTGCCCGTTCTCCCGCATTCTCTGCTAATAAACCTCTTAGCAAGTGGTGGAGGTTGCTCGGTTTCGATTGCCCTAGAACTGTGGAATCACATTCTACCCTACATCATGCCCGCCGTCGCAAGCACCGCTCTTCCAACTCCTCCAACGGCACCACCCACTTTACTCTGCGCCGGTTCCTCGCGTCTGCGAGATCTTCTCTGGCACTGACGACATAGACGTTGACGGCTGGATCTCCACGTACGAGCGAGTGAGTGTACACAACATATGGGACGACGACGCGAAGTTGGGCCACGTCTCATTCTATCTGTAGGATGTGGCCAAACTGAGGTTCATAAACTACGAAGCTGGGATTCCTGCGTGGTCTGTCTTCAAGACAAGCTTCACCCAACCTTTCGGTCGGCCCGAGGCACGCAAGCTCCGCGCCGAACAACGCTTGCGTACTCTATCCCAACAGCTTTGTGAGAATTTCACCATTTAGCATTGAGGACATCCTTCCCCTTTGTAAGCGGGTGAACGCGTCGATGTCAGAAGACGAAAAAGATAAAGCATATCATGAAGGGCATTGAGGACGACGCTTTCCAAATGTTGCTAAGAGCCCTCGGTCTGTCGTCGAACTGAGAGAACTGTGCCAGATCTAAGACGAGTTGCGCAGGAAACGTCTTCACACCAGACGTTCTCTGCGCCGAACGACTTTCTCTCCAGTCGTGGCATAGGAGACGACCACGCTTCTGAGCTCTCAAAGATTCAAGAGTTCATCCGCTCCGAGGTTGCTCGTCAACTCTCTTTGATGTCCTGCGTACCAGATCAACCACGCAGTTCGGCACCTACACTCCGCGACTTCATCCAAGACGAGGTCACTCAAGCTATTCCTCCCGCTCGTGAACCGCCGCCAGTCACCGATCCTCACGTATGCAGAGGCCGTTGTCCGACCTCGACAACATGCGCTCCAGCCAGCGCCTATGTATTCGCCACCGACCTTTTCGCCGTCGCTAATGCCGATGCTACTCCGGCCGCATTTACCTGCCCCCCAGCCGCAACTCGGCGTGTACTTCGGCCAATGGCGGACCTGCGATGACCGCCCGATATGTTTTGCTTGTGGCGGTGCTGGCCACGTGGCGCGTTATTGCCGTCGTCGCCCAGCATCTACGAACAATCGACGAATGCCACCCTATGCTCCCCAATTTTCCTCTGCGACTTCCAGCCATCCTTCCTCGTCTCTTCATCCTGATTGCTCATTAGCACCAACCCGCCGCTCACTATCTCCACGTCGTCGCTCGCTTTCCCCTATGCGTTGCCGTACCGGACCAACCGAGCAGGAAAACTGATGGCCGCAGTTCCCCAGGCACGAACTGCGTCCACACCGCCAAGCACAAGACTTCGCCCCTCTGCAGGCAACGTCATTAAAGTGCCGGCCGACGGTATTGTCGCCATGGTACTTGTCGACAGCGGAGTCGCTGTTTTTTGCAATTTCCGCCCAGCTGTGCCGCGAACTACGAAAGTTCTGACGCCATTATCCGGTCTCACTCTTCGAACGGCGAACGCACTAAACATAACACCTCTCGCGGCCTGTACTGCACAAGTCTTCATCCACGGACTCGTGTATATCGTAGAATTTGTCATGCTGACCTCGTGTTCCCATGATGTAAGACTAGGCTGGTACTTCTTTGCAAATAATAACGCCGTGATTGACTTCTGTCGCGCCGAACTTGAGCTTTCCGCACTTCCAGACGTTGATGCTGTCGAAACCCCCCCTCCCGTGTTATAAACTGTCCGTATCCAACGACACAACCGTTACCTCGCGCTCTTTCCTACTTGTGCCTGTGTCGTGCACCGCTATTTCAGATGGCGATCTTCTATACGCCGTCTGACCTGTTAATTTGCCGCAAATACTCTCCACGCTTGTCACATTTTTGACGCTCTGGCTGTTTCACTTTCTACGGACCTCAGCGCACTCCCCTAACTCTACTGTTGATAAGCCACTCCTTGACGCTTTCCACCGCTCCATTGATGCTGCAAAGTCTTCTTCAGAACAGAGCCAGTTGATCAAGCTGCTGGAGAAGTTCCGATTATCTTTTGATAGCCACGCTTCTTGTCGCGGTCGCACACCGACCATCTCTCACAAGATTGACACAGGAAGCCATGCGCCACTACGGCAACGTCCCTACCTAGTCTTAGCGTCGGAGAGCCGTGTTATTGACGACCAGGTTGCTGACATGCTTCAGCGGGTATTGTGCAGCCTTCCAACAGTCCCTATGCGTGACCGGTCGTTCTTGTTAAGAACAAGGACGGCTCTATTCGGTTCTGCGTCCACTACCGACGTTTAAACATGATCACCCGGAAGGATGTTCACCCATTACCGCGAATCGACAACGCCCTCGATTGTTTGCAGGGACTGGAATACTTCTCTTCGCTGGATTTACGCTGTGGATAACGGTAAGTTCCTATGGAAGCATCTGATTGACCTAAAACAGCATTTGTCACACCCGACGGATTGTACGAATTTACCGTCATGCCTTTAGCCCTCTTGTAGAGCTCCAGCCACTTTTGAGAGAGTGATGGGCACTATCTTACGAGGCCTCATGTGGAACACATGTTTATCCTACCTCGACGACGTAGTTGTCTTTACCGCCGATTTCAACGCCCTTTTAGGTCGTCTCAAGCACGTCTTCACATTCCTCACTGACGTCGGCCTTCAGCTGAACTTAAAAAAGTGTCGCTTTTGCCCGACAACTCACCATTCTTTGCCACGTCGTATCGCGGGACGGCATACATCCAAACTCAGCCAAGCTTCGAGCAGTCGCTGATTATCCGAAACCAAATAACCTAAAGGGGCTTTGAAGTTATCTCGGCTTGTTGTCCTACTTCCGACGCTTTATTCGAAATTTCGCCTCCATATGTGCTCCCCTGACGGACCTTCTTAGCGGCGACAAGGACCTTTTCGCTTGGTCCGCGCCTGCGGCGACGCCTTCACATAATTACGCCACGTGCTATCTTCGCCGCCCATTATCCGTCACTTAGATCCTGCACCGCTCCCACGGAGGTCCACACTGATGCCAAGCGGCGTCGGACTTGGCGCTGTGATCGCGCAACGAAAAGGAGGGTTTGATGAATATTTCGTCACCTGCGCGAAGCCGAACGAAAGCCAAGCTAACTACTCGGTGACCGAGAAAGAGTGTTTAGTCATTATTTGGGCCCTTGAAAAAATTCGCCCTTACGCATTTGACGTCACTGACCACCACGCCCTTTGTTGGCTATCAACTCTTACGAACCCTTCTGGACGACTTGCTCGCTGGGCGCTCAAACTTCAGTAATACGACGTCCGCGTTATTTACAGGTCTCGTTACAAGCACACGGACGCTGACGCCCTTTCTCACTCACCGGTATCGGAGGACGGTGCTTGTCTCTCTTCCCTCGAGCCTGCACTTGCGTCACCCGCAGTACGCAACATGATGGTGGAGCAACCGAAGGATCCCTGGATCAGTGCCCTCATCGGCATCCTTTCTGATCTCCTCAATTCTTCACCGTCTCGTGCTCTCCGCCGCCAGGCTACCAACATCTGCGTACGGGATGACCTTCTTTATCGACGCAACTACCTTTTCGACGGTCGCAAGTGGCTTCTTGCGATGCCCTGCCACCTCCGTGCTGTTAAATGCGACGCTTTTCACGCTGACCCACAGTGCGCACATGTAGGCCTCATCAACACATACGCAAGGCTTCCTCTCCGATTTTATTGGCGTGGCATGTATAACTACCCGCGGAAGTGCATTCGCTCGTGTGCTCCAGTGCCGACGACGAAAGTTACCTCCCGGGCAAGTCTACCTGTCACAACCTCTTACCACTGTCCTAGTCGACCCTTTGATCTCAAGAGTGAAGCGCGGCACTGAAGTGACGAGGACGGGACAGGGAGAACACACACGAGCACAGGGACGAGACGGGGAACACACAGGGATGGGACAGGGCAGATACACACGAGCACTTCAGTGCCGCGCTTAACACTTATGATCATGTTGCACCAACAAGGCCAACAATCTACCCTTTGATCTCGTTGGCATTGACATCTACGGACCGCTACCAGCAACTCTAGCTAGTAACCGTTGGATTATTGCGATAGACCACCTGACAAGCTATGCCAGAAACCGCACTTACTAAGATTTATTAGCAGAGAATGCGGGAGAACGGGCAGTGATCAGCAGCGTTCGGCCAAGCGCAGCAACCGCGCGATCATGCTGATGGCGACGCCGTTGAGGGGCACAGAGAAATGCCGCTGAGGACGCTCTTCTTCACTGTAGTATGTAATGTTTATTCCATTGTTATAGACGATTTTCCACTGGTTTGTTTTTAATAAAAACTAGATGGCGCCACCACTGCACCGTGGCCGTCTCGTACCGCGGCCGTCTGAATGTCATTGGCCTTTGGCAGCGCTGCTCAAATCTGCGTCGCGTCGTCTGCTCGGCGTCCCCGTAGCGTCTGCGCGCACGCGAGTAAAAGCGAGCAGACGGCAGCGCCGGAAAAGTCAACATGGCGACACCTGTGGATGCAGTTCCCTTCGGCCTCGAATTTATCACGTCGTCGTCCGGCGCTGTATGGCCTGTAAGTGCGTAACCTACGCATTTATTTGCTTTATATTTATGTCCTGAAGCTTTCAGAGCAATGTATTCGTCGGCATTTTACAGCGTTTTCAAGATTCGTTCTCAATTTCTCGGAGACAAGGCTTGCGGGCATGGCTAAATAAATACAGGTAATCTCGATAATAAAGACAGAACATACCTGATGCTTTGTCCCCAGCGTGAAATGACATTGAGCGATAGCTGATTTCACCATTTATTTATTGCTGTGAACACAGTGGGCGAGAAACAAGCGCGAGTTCGGATCGAAGCGGGCGGTCGCTTCTGCATGGGTGCTGCCATGTTGGCTTCCTAACCCCAGCTGCTGGTGCTTACGGCCACGGCCGCTTCGCTGGCTCAATGCGTTGGCTGGTGCAACTGGTTGGGGGAAGGCCAGTTACGGTCACGTGATCAAACATGGCAGCGCCCGTGCGCCGCTGCGGAAAATTGTCTATAAAAGCTGATGGAGAACACCTGCAACCGCAGTTGACGTCTGTGGTAGAATGCATGACTGCCGCGCGGGAATGCCTGGGTTTGATTGCGGTTCTGACAGCGATTTTTCAACCTTTCCGTCCCTTTGATTTTCCCTCACCGACAACGCTTCCGACAGCTGCCCCCATTTCCTGCGACGGAAGCTATATTACGCGATCACGTAATGGTTTTTGAAAGTGTGTTACCACCGTTCCTGGTTTGATGCAAACTGTCTTCACCTGTGGCTCATACCCGCATTCCATGGGCCGTGGTATATGGTTATGTGCCACACGTGACTGAAGGAAAAGGGTTTCATGACGTACACGACAAGTATACCACGCTATTCATGTAATGACCTGTTCATCGTGCTCGCCGTACACTATTGCCCTCCCATGGAAACTTTGGTATGTGTCAAGTAAAGGAGGCGACTATGAAAGCACCCAGACGTAGATGGTGAAAATGGCTGCTTGGGCGAGTTTATAGATAGATAGATAGATAGATAGATAGATAGATAGATAGATAGATAGATAGATAGATAGATAGATAGATAGATAGATAGATAGATAGATAGATAGATAGATAGATAGATAGATAGATAGATAGATAGATAGAAACAAAGTGCCATGGTTCGCTGAGATATGCGTCGCATATAAAAAGCGTGTTCGCGTGAGTGTCCGCAAGCAGGAAAGGCGTGCAGCTACGCTTCAGATGTGCTGGAGCTCCACGGTAGAGGCTTGTCGACAAGGGCTGTGTTCCAATTCTAGACAGCATCGTAGACAGTCTACGCTGACAGCTAGAAGACAGCATGGAGCCCATGTTGTCCGAGAAATGGAACGCGTCTGGATGGCGTCTACGCGATGTGACGCCACTTCGCGTCGACAAGAGAAAATTAAGAAAAACAAACCTGACTGTTACTTCTTTAGCTTCTTTCGTGTTCAAATCTATGAAAAATTAAAAGCAGCTCACATTGAGCGCCTGTAAAAGCGTCAGCTTGTGCGCAGACGACAATATCGGCGTCAGTGCTTGCACAGTGGCTGCACTTCAGGTACAAATGCGAGAATGATTCATTCATCGGTCTTCAAAGCACTGCGCCCGCGTTCCCCGAATAATGTTGTTTTGTTAGTTTTTGTAAAAGCAGCGAGCAATATCGTTGGGGCCGGCCATACCCCTCACCAGCACATACATCGTTTCACACTCCTTTCATCGATGACATCTTGCACAAGAATAGCAGCCACCTTGTGTATCCCGAGAGGGATTATTCAGACGGAATTCTCGCGTCGCTATATGCCACGAGTTTGTTTTTCTGCAAATTTCAACGCTGTAAGTAAGAAGGAGTTGCATAATTATTCTAAGAAGTGTTTAATGCTAATATGAGAAGTATAGTTAACGCTTCTGAGCATTAGCATATATATGCGTGACAATGAGACGAAGGTTGGAACCTGCAGCACATTGTGCTAATCACATATTGTGCACATTATGTTCAAACTTTACCTATCTGCAACACATTGTGCGCACATCAGTTTCTATTATAATAAACGGTACTGCAGGAAAATAGAGAGTAGGGCCAATTGGTTTGGACTCATGTTTTAAGCAGCGCGAAAGACTAAAACGTACGCACGTGCTGCTCGGTCGCGTTCATTGGGTTTTTGTCGCACGCGCTGTTTAAAACATGAATAAATGCGACAGCAACATTATGAATGCCTCACGAACGAAAGCACATCATAAGTGCTGGCTAAAAAACTCAGGGTTATAAGAATACGTAAAGTAGAAATGTATCCCGAGATATTGCGAAAAGAGACGTTATTGTTCCCTGTTCCGCTGTTTTTTACGCTGCTACTTAAATTCACGGGGGCTTGGGGATCTCTGTGTGGTCTCAACAAAAAACAACTCATATATGATCTCATGTATACACTTTATTCGTTCCATCATAACCAGTATGGGCCTTTGCAAAAAAAAAAAAAGAAATACACCATCACCCGCTAAAGGAAACCATGTGTGGATGCGAAGCAGCGGGGAGATGGTTAGCCCTTGAGCGGGAGATGGTGTAATTTTGCCGCCGTCCACGTTTCGTTTCAGCTTCGCGAGCCCGAAGTTCGGGATCGCCACGTCGCCGCTCCCGTTTCGCGGCCGCGGCGAAGACGCTCATCGCGGCGTTGCACAGGAGAGAATGATGCGCGCGCGCTCCGTCATTTTCATACCGCGGAACTACCGTGGCGCCCTCAGCGGAGTATGCAGCTGTCGCACCACCTGTCGTGTGCGCCGCTCCGTAGAGTAGATGATTCCTAGAGGAGAGAAAGGGGGAGCGTAGGAGAGGAGTGAGAGGGGGGAGGGGCCGCGCATGCGCTGTGGCGGTGTTGGACGCGGGAAGGAGGAACGGACAAAGCGGCCGCCATAAGCTGCTTCGCATCTAAAAAAACTGCACATAATTAGATTTAAAGTTCAGCGTTTTTATACTGCATACCCTGATTTCGCTGCCTCATGAAACATTTGTGATCTCGACAGGTGTGTTTGTGGCTAATAGCGAAGGTTATATGCAAGTGACAGGTAACTTGACCGATGGAGCACCGTAAGCAAGTACACCGTTGGTTAAAGTATTAAATTGTAAAGAAATGTCCACGTAGAACATCTTTTAAGTCGCAGCTTTCCTTAGAGCACTGCTTGCAATTGAAATAGGCATGACTTCGTTTTTCTTTCCTCTGTTCATCAGGGTCTGGAATGGCGCACACAGAAGGCGCATCCCGCTACCGCCGGAAAGCAAGTTTGCCGTTAGGTTTTCGCACAGCCAGAATTTCCCTGATGTGTGTAATTTTTTTTTTAACAAGTTTAGTGGTTTGTGCTATGGCTAATGCGATAGCACAAGCGGACGTAATAGTCAGTGATTCGCAGACGGCGATAAGAAACTTCGCAAATGGTAAAATCTCCCCAGAGGCACTACAGATTCTAAAACCTGGTATTAATCAAGGAAAAAGTGTCCATCTCATATGAACACCCGCTCACACACTATCAGACGGTAGCAATGAGGCAGCGCACTGCATGGCTCGAGGGCTTACAGACAGAGCATCGGTTAGTCCTGCCTCAGAGGATGCCGACGAGTGGGAGTGGAAAGATAGAATGACCACATTTAACGAAATTAGAGCACACCATAGATTGCAGAGGCGCACATTCCCCCGCCTCACCCGAAATTGAGCAAGAAACAGTCTATCGAATGGCGGCAGTTGCAAACCCGTTTCTACCCGAGTCCAGCTATCATGCACATAATTCACCCAGATTTATACACTACAGACAAGTGCAGACATTGCTACTCTAGAGCCACCTTAGAGCCCATACTATGGCGATGTCCAGGCACAATAAACAATAACCATGATGCAGCCTTAAACAGCGGCAGCCTCCGCGCGCGCTGGGAGTCTGCGTTGCTCAGCTCGGCTCTGGAGCAACAACTCTGGGCCGTCCAGCGAGCCGAGGAAGCCACCAAGGGCCAGCAACCCTTGGCCGAAGCCTAGGCGGGATCCATGCCCATCCCACCAATTCGCAGGGCGCCTAATAAAGTTATTTAATCTGGTCTGAAGTTTAGTGGTTTCAGCGCGAACAATGAGGACAGAGGTAAAGAAGGGACACGAACACAACCTCTGTCCTCTGTCCACAGTTCTTATCTCTGTCCTCGTTGTTCGCGCTGAAACCACTCAACATGTTCAACAGCATTCAACTCGCCCAAATGTCAGTTCTTGTATGTATTGTTATGTGGGCTTTACGTCTTGTCCTACGTAAGGCTTTTAGTCCACCACCGCGACAGCCAACGAAACCCTAACATAGGAAGTGCTATTTTATTGCATTTGTTCTGAACCGCGGTACAACGCGTTCATTTGGTTCAGGTCTATTCACTGTCTCCAAGCGTGGGTCAGTAACCCAGTGATTAACTAAGACACTCGCCTGCGGTGCGGTGTTGGCTCAATTTTAAGGCTAGCCACGCCAAGTACATTTGTTTTATTAGGAGCGAAGCTCCTTTGGCCTACACCCCGCCGGCGCCATCGCCGCCGTCAAAGCTCCCCGCCGCATCAGCGCTGGCACCCCCTATCCCACCTGTCGCCCTCTTTCTTCGGCTCTGACCTCTCCCCTCAAACCGGCGAACGCGCGTTCCCGCCGCCAAGCGCAGCAGATGCTCTCCGCGCGTGCGGCGCAAACAAGGCGCGCGGCGCAAGAGACACTTCACGTTAATAAACGACAGTAAAATTGGCACTAGAGATTAGTTATGGCTGCTCACAGAACATGGATAGTCGATGAAACGCCGCGCGCGGCGTTCTGTCGCCGCCGTCGAAGCTCCCCGCCGCATCACCGCTCGCACCCCTCTCCCACCTGTCTCCCTCTCCCTGCACTGCGTGCACCGCAGACTCACTCAGTCGTTCCCGCCACCGAGCGCAGCAGACGATCTCCCCCACCCGCTCCCCACCCTTACGCCTCCAAGAAAGCCAGCAGTGAGATGAGGCGCATAATCGTTTGCGTCCCATTTCTAAGAAGCTTCGCTCATCGTTTGTATTCGTACACGGAGCAACTGCTAGTTTTGGTTATGGCGACGATCGCCCGTGACAGAAGAAAGGAGGGACAGCTTTCTCGTTGAGTTGGCGCACAATTTTTATGAATTTAAAATGCGGAAGTCGCTATAACACCTTTTGAATGATTGTTCTTGTGATATCCGGCGGTCACAATGAACAAGACGTGTTTACAAGACTGCGTAGCATTTATTGGGATAGCAAAGAAGACGCCTTATCGATGCGTTGCGTTCGATAGCTGGAAGCCATCTGCCATGCATGAGCGCTTGCTACGAACGCTCCCGCTTACGTCACTCGGCGCATCCCGTGCAACGCCTGTTGCAGACTCCGGCGTCTCGTAGCAGTTCTATCACATCTTATTGTCGGCAAGACAGGGCACGGATATTGATCCTAGCTTTGTGCTTGGTTTCTCACTAAGTACAGGACGGAAGTCACCAGCGGTCAGATCACGCAGTAGAAGCCGCCAACCATCTTGTTCAAGGTCTCAAGTGATGCCATGTAAAATCAGTGACGGGCCACAGAGAGCGCGCAATAAGTACTGCAGAAAGTCAACTCACAGTGTGAAACGCAGGGTGTCTGCTTACAACTTATCGATTTTTCGCAAAGCAAAGTGTCACAATGGCCAGGCTCTGCGATTGCTGTCACCGGGGGGTGTGAAGATGCCGGAAAAGACACTGCGCGTTCGCTTGAAAAACCGGGTGCAGTGCCTTGAATGCCACATGAACAACGATCTTTCAGAAAAATTATTTGCGTGCTAAGCTGGCACGCACAGCTTTATTTTGCTGCTGCCTGGTGCTCCATGGAATTTTCTTCCTCTGGACAAGACTTCAGCGTCCTTAAACCGTCGGCAATGGATAACATTCTATCTACAGTCACTTAGGTCTTGTGTTCAAGCTATCAGAGGACAAATAGACAGCAGATATATAACTGGGGTGCCATTTACCTTTCATTCGTCATGAACACATAATTAAATAGAGCATCCGTGAAGTCATGCATGCGGATGGCGTAATTTTATAAGCCGACAATCAAAGCGGTTAACAAAGACTGGAATTTGGAATTATGAACAAAGCGGTAAACCTAGCTGTCAATGTTTGCATAAAGAAATACAAAATTATGGTTATGATCCCAAAAAATGGATTTTAATGTGGCTACAGACAAGCTATTTCAATAGCCAAGCTAGGTGATTACTCAGACGTACAAAGAAGTGGTGGGAGACGTACACAGGCAGCCGTATAAGTATTGTGAGGACAAAGGCGCATCGAAGTGAAGCGACAATAAAACAGAGGGCGCTTAGGATTCCGAAATACGTATAGTACAGTGGTGTATGAAGTAGAGAGTTGGACGGAAACCCGTCTGGTTGGAAAGAGACATGAAGATAATTCAAATAAACACCGACCACGAAAAAGCAACATAAAAGCAAGGCGTTCCGGCTCTCGCATGGGAGCCTTGTTCACAAATGAAAACAAATGCGCGAGCAGTCCGGTTATGTATCTTATTAAATTTGACGTAGGCAACGTGCGTACACGTGTGGGAAGTTGCCGTCATTGCGATCAAGTCTATGCGCCGTTTTCTGGATATTCAGAGATTCGAGGTAAAGCCGAGATGACCAGTTGTTTTTCTTGTTCCGTTATTCTTGCAATATCCCAGTCTAGCTCGTGGCCAGTTGCGTCGGCGTGTTCAGCCTGCGCGTTTGATGAGACCTTCTTTCTTACATTATACATATGCTGTTTTAGCTTTGCGAAAAGTTGCCTGTCTCGCCGACGTAACTGCCACTACTGTCTGTGCACTGGATGCTGTAGACAACGACAGCAAATTTTTTTTGGCAGCTTTTTTTTTTCACTTTCACCAGAGTATGGCTCAAATTGTTGGCATGTGTGCTACCT
>JALIZH010000620.1:0-30208 GCA_030522465.1 Rhipicephalus appendiculatus
GGCGGCCATAGATCATTCGTGCTGGTATCTTCCCCACTCAGCTGGCCAACACAATAGGGCGGTACCAGGCAAGTTGAAATGGCGACTAACCTTGCTTCAGGAGTGGTACTAATCGCCTAGTCTTCCATTCGTCAGGAACGTTGCCCTTTTGCCACGATTTGTCGTAGAGTCGCAGTAGTTTTCCCAGCGCGGCCTCACTAACATTGCACAAGACTCGGTATGGTATGCCATCTGGCCCTGGACATGAAGAGCGCCTGCATAAAGCCAGTGCTGCCTCGAGCTCCATCATCGTACAAGGAAGGTCCATTCGGCAATCACGGGAACGAGGGATGGCACTTCCTTCAAAAGGTTCGGGATGAACCGCTCGGTCGGCGATCCTCGCGCAATAGTCTTCTGCGACTTCTATATTTTGTCGCTTCTGAAAGAGCACCAGCACCTGGAAGGAAAAGCGCTGTTCAGGATGGCAGAGAAAACCACGCACCGTTCTCCAGATCTGAGAAGGGGAGTTCGCGGGGGTCTAATGTATGGCAAAACGTTGTCCACCAATGAGAGGCTAGTCTGTCCATCTGACGCTGCATCTTCCTTTGCATTCGCCGGGCTGTCCTAAGGTCACGTATGGACTTCTTCCGCTGATATCGTCGTTCTGCACGGCAACGACGCACTCTAAGTCGTTCCACTTCTATATCGAAATCGCCTCGCCTAGAAGGAATCACGATAGTGCGCGTTGCGCCTTCTATTGTGCACTTAATTGCTTGCTCCAGCCCAGTGGGTAGGCCCGCTTGGCGAACATCTTCTATCTCATACTTCAAATTCCAGTTAGTCATTCTTACAGTCTTCTGTAGACAAGACTTGGAGAGTCCTGTGATGTGAAGATAGGTAGGATTTTGTTCAGTTCCGCATGTCTGAATATCTGAGAACCACTTAACACATCTTGTGAAGTAGGAGCTGGAGATGAGTGTAAGATCAAGACAGCTATCGTATCTCATGCCACGCAGAGAAGTTGGGCTGCCATTATTCAGGACAGAAAGGCCATGAATTGAGGCAAATCTTGCCAATCTGTGTCCTCTTGAGCTTGTCCTGGTGTTTGCCCACGCCAGGAGACGCGCATTGAAATATCCCATAATGACCCATGCAGCATGACATTCGGTCAATATATTTTCTAATCTTCGTGAATTAAAAGGAGTCGAATGTTATAGCTAAGCGCTTATTAGAGGGAACATGAGTTTTTTTTTTTTTTTTTTGACATATACTGATTTTCATCATCAGGCGCAGTTGGCTGGAGCAGATAAGCGAGTTTGCTTCGAACCACGGCCAGACTGGAAACACGCTCACGCGTCTTTCCAGTCCGGCCATGGCCGAGAATAAACGATGACATTGCTGTATGCTCCGTTTGTTGAGGACATGACAGCTTCGTAGCCCAATAATCAGATTGGCTTCAATATGTTGGGCTCGCAAATGCCAGTGATGGGGAAACTGTTAGCGTGCACAGACAAAAATCAGAAAGGTGTGATTTGAGTCTTCTGGCATTCCACAGGATGATGGACGCCATTGGCGTTGTCCCCTGTCCAATAAGACGTCTAGAATGGCGCCCATGAGGGAATGAAGCATACATACCTCTTGACCATGTGCCCTAGGTACGTCATCAGAGGCGGGTGAAGTCTCCAGTGGGGGTGCAACCCCCTGAGGTTCCTTGGCAGTTAACCGGTTCGGAAGCGCAGGTCAATCTTTTAGGGAACGATTCCTATCCGCTGGTTTCTTTGAGCTGAATGGCCCTTTCGCAGTTTGACTGTGTAGTTCCGCTTTGTAGTGGGCACTGTCATTTCGAGCATGAGTCGTTTTTGAGGTTGTACGATGGCGCCGCCGCACAAGCCGATGTCGGACTGTTTTGTTAGCCTCACTGTGGGTCAAGTTGTCTCTGTCCATTTGTTTGAGAACAGCACGCTCCCTCTTGATGGGATTACAGTCGTACGACGAGGCGGCGTGAGAGTCATTGCAGTTGGCGCACTTCAGAACAGTGGAGTGGCAGGTCTCTTCCGCGTGAGCTTCAGTGCACCAGGGGCACAGTAACCAGTTGGGACACACACTCTTGACGTGCCCTAACTTGAAGCACTTTTCGCATTGATGCGGCTTCTGTACAGAATGGGCTCACAGGGTGTCCGAAATGTCCGTCTTTGACGTGGGATGGTATACAATCCTTCTTAAATATCACTTTAATCCACCGTGTTTGAAAAAGGCGGTGCACTGGTGTGATGAACATGCCCTCATATGAGTGGCAAGTCAAGTGACTACGCACGCGGGTCTTACTCATGAGAGCCGGCAGGTCGTCATTGGTAATTGCAACATTGATGTCGTAAATCACACCGGCTATGGACGTATCGTCCATCGGGATAAAGGCATGCATATATTGATGCCGCCTAGCTCCGTGATTTGCGGAAGTTTTAAGAGCGCACTCAGATGGATCACAACTATAGCCAGGTTATTTTTCCGTGTATTGATTCTAAAGTTATCAGAGAGCGCGGCACAGCCGAACGATCTCTTTTCATTGCGCAGGCATACAAAACAGCTAGATTCTCGGCCCAGTTAGCACCTAGAACTTTTTACTACAAAAGCTGCGCTGTGATCACAAGAGCTGATTTCGATAGGCAAGTTGTCTCCTGCCGCCGACAGTGCCACCGCGACCTGTATTCCTAACTTCTAACACGCGCAATGATGAAAATTACACCATCTCCCGCTAAAGGGAACCATGTGTAGATGCGAAGCAGGGGGGCGCTAACGCTTACACTGGCGGCGGCGTTGACGCTGGCGCTCATCGCGGCGTTGCGCAGGAAAGAGAGAGGTGACAGGTACAGACATGTTTCAACGCGTACGTTAGGCGCGCGTCAGGAGGCAGCTGCGGGCGCTGCGGCGAGCGCGCGGCAGGCGAGGTAGAGAGTGACGTCAGCGCGCACTGCGAGGGGAGCGTGACGTAAACGCGCAGCTGCGGCGTGACCTACTTGGCACCGCTCCAACACCTGCGGCGAGGGGGAGCGCGTTGGGGGAGCGTTCGTACAGACGCACGGAGGGACAGCTTTACACAGGCTAGTCAAAGAGCAGCTTCGCATCTAAAAATATCCAGGATCGAGCGTCATTTGAACCTTGCCAGTCTTCCTGGCAGACGGGCATTCTACGACAGAGCCCCGCCGGTGGTAGAATCTTTCAGCAATCTTTCAGAATTTGTTTCAGCAAGGCAGACTGCTTATAGACAAACGTGCTTAAATTTAAAGAAAATCATTAAGAACAAATATTTGAGTTATAAAACAGGAAAAAAACAAAATCTATGTAATTGAATACTCAATGGAAATTCTAAAGATACTGCAATAGCAGGTAAATTTATAACAGCTAGAAATTGCAATTTTGACTTCTAATATTGTAATTCAATAGCTTAATTTCTTCTGTAAGTCGTGCAAACCACTGGCGCTGCTGATAAACTTGATTCCGCGCAGCACATCCGTCGAGCTTTGGACAAGTGCTTCTTGTAATAAAAACATAGCCACAGGCCATGCCAGAACATTTTTTTTGCTTCTTTATCAACAAAAAAAGTCACGCTTTATTTGCGAAGGCATAAGCAAGCTACGCTCAGCGGTTGGGAGAGGCTTCTTTTGCATTGAGTATAATTGCAATGGTGCGGGTCCGCTGTGGTTGCGCCATTTGTAGCGCAGTATCTTTACTTTGGGAAATGAAATTCTTCATTTGAAAGAAAAAATGTGATTGCGTGGAAGGTAAAATAGCAATATGATTTTCGACTGATAATCTTTCTCGACCGAATCTTTCTCGCCGAATGCGTTCTGATATATCCAGCTATGCTTTGCTTGCGTTGTGCCCCAAAAAGTCTTTCAGCAATCGCAAGACGACTGCCACCACCACAACGTTGTTTCTGCGTGAACGTACTGCTTTTCTTTTGTCTGTATCCAATTCTCGGGATAACATACTTGGACATACCTTACGCCAATGTTAAAAATCAGCGCCCACTCGAAATATCTGAAGGTGACTTCTACGAAAAGTATAAGAAAACACTTCGGAGTAACGATGCAGTTCGTTAACCATCTACAGGGACTCTAAATAAATCAATTGTACCATTCAGAAAATTTCATTTCATTCAGATGCAGTTCTCTGAAGCTCTTCCGTATTTTCTTAGTAACGTGGATCTAGCATAGAAACGGAGAACAATCACTATACACGAAATACCTTAGGTGAAAAACATACGCAGAAAACATTGAAGAGTGCTTTAATAGCGAAGCTTTAATCAATCGTTACCTTGTTTAACGCGGTAGCGTTAAAGAGCTTGTTTCGCATAAATGCTGGTGTTGGAGTCGGCATAGGCGTTGCTGTCGGCATCGGCGTTCTTGGTTGTGAGAGAAAAAGCAACGTTCTTCACGGTTGAAAAATCGAAAAAGATGCAAATCAAACACATAACAAATAATGTTTTTTTTTTTTTTCAAATGAGAAACTTATATGAGTCTACAGCATTGCAGGCAGGCGTTCTTCCACATAACCGTCCCATTGCTTCAAGCTGTTTATTAAAAAACGCTCTATGAATGCCTTGACGAATATTATATTACGTGGCAGAAACGAAAATAGCGCCACGGGGGGTGGGGGGATATATTAAAGAGCATTCACACAGCATTCAGGCATATTTAATTATCAGGATCATCAAAAGCATCAACAAAATAAATAGCTCCGTAGGTTCGTGTGTTGACTTACGGGCGCGTAGTGGGCCCTTTGCTGAATCGCAAAAGGAAGATTATGGTGTAGTTGGCACTTCGGAACGGTACTTGTAGTAGGCATCCCAGGATAGTTTCAAATACCCAATGTAACGCGCACAGGCGTTCGTTTCCTTGCGGCACGGTTGAGTCAACCACCGAGAACCGAAGCGAGCCTAGCAATTGAAAAGGCGATGCGCACGGGGGCCTGATTACGGTGTGGAGATCTACTCTTGAAGGAGGAGCTTAAAGTTCCTCCAAGCTTTTTCTACTTTTGCAATTTTCCATACTGCTTAACTCTTTGGTTAGGATTATCTGCTCCATTGCTTATATTCGGAGTGAAGGGTCGTGCGGCTCACATTGGCAGGCGCCATCACGAGCGGCTACCATTGCTGCCGAAATCTTGCGTTCGTTGATGACTTCCTCATTGTTTCACTGATTTCATGATCATCCTAATACAAAAGAAAACGCATGGTTAACATTTGGAGTCTAGCCCTTTAACCTATAGAAATGTTGTCACATTGACATCGCTAGCTCACTGAAATTCCAAAGCCCTTAGAAGGTATATTTTCTTCTTGTGAGGTCAAAACAGTGTCGCTGACTCTGGACTGTGGCTGAAAAGCTACGGTGATATTCAGCGAATGCACTCTTCTGGGAAGTCAATAACTTGCCCCGATATTATGAAGCATGAGAGCTAATTTCATTCGGTTAGAAAAGAATCGCTAAAACTCCAGCAGTCCCTTTAGCAGCACATATGAAGTAGTAGGGGGAAAAGAACCTTTTTGGTGGTTTTATAGTGATAGCAAAAAACGCAAAAAAGCGAGTTAAGACACGTATGAAATTTCATTGACAACATGATTAGTCGCTTCTGAAGAAGACCGCTATCTCGACAGACGGTAAATATCAAACCCAGAATGCTACATATAAATCTCACCCACACAATATCTAAAATATTAGAAGCACCGTCGCAGCAAGCTCACCTACAAAGAATTCGCCCCGCAAGGAATACGGCGGGGGGCGTGAAATATATTTCGGTATTATCATTCGTGCAAATATAATATAACCTGTAATGCCTCAACAATACTTTATAGAGACGCTCAAGCGTCGGTCCTTGGACCAGTAAAGTTCATGCTCGCATGTTTCATGAGAGCAAGCACTTCACAGCGGTTATCAGAGTTCCTTCGGAACACTCTGGGCGGATCTCTTGAGCAGAATGGGCCTAGGTAGCCCTGATACCAAAAGGAAACAGGCCCCCATGATTATGGGCCTGCGCGCTGAGAGAACTTACAAACGAGAACATGGCCCACGTTCCGATGTCTAGAACTTCAGCGAACGCAATGTATGCAATGTAAAAAAGGGCGCGCACTGCGCACGCGCGCCCTTTTTAGCTGCCAGCCAGCTCGTTCGCTCCCTTCAACAGCGCGCGTACCGGAACGCCAGGATAAGCGCAAGGTGTCACTTCTGCTGTAGTCGCGGAAATACCGAGCGGTGATATCGTGACGAAAACACGTAATTTGTACAGGCAATGCTCGGTGCGCGCCGCATTCTACGCCTTAGTCCCAGACGCTCGGCGGTGCCGAAAACATGCATACGACATCAGTTTTTCGAAAAGCGACCTTTGTGATACGGTTACTCTGGCGCTTATTCTGGCGTTCCGGTGCGCGCGCTGTTGAATGGAGCGAACGAGCTGGCTGGCAGGTAAAAAAGGGGCGCGCGTGCGCAGTGCGCGCTCTCGAGCTTCGTAGGCAGCCGTCAGAAGGCGCCGCGGTGCTGTACGACACGCGCTCCCGTGGTCCGTAAAATTTTGACCGCCACTGTACGTTCGCAAGTTCATGCGCGACTCTTGCCGTCCGTGAATAAAAATTCGGCTCCGCTAACGGTTTATCAAGCGCAACTCTGCGCAGTGCACGTTACATTCGCGGTACAACCCGATATGCGAAATCTCGCGAAACTGATAAGAGTCCCCCAAAAGCGGTGGCTTTTGGGGACTCTTATCAGTCTCAAATTTGTCAAGGCAGATTCTGACAACCCGATAGTGCGCAGAATCGTCCAGCCAGAAAAGAACGAACGCCGACTGGAAGTGCGCCACGCGATGGGCGGAGAAAAGTGTGGAACAAAGTAGGTCTTATCGACCAGATCCAGTGGGCAGATTGGCGGCGTTACTATGGTTACGTGTCGCGGCATGTGCATTTCCGTAGATCTCGTACCTAACCATGGCGGTCTGGAGGAGCGACAGGCTCCATTTTTGAACCGGATTGTTTGCTCCGCAGTATCCCCCCAGCTGTTGTTGTAGCCATGGGGTCTGAACAACAGTTGTCGGAACGATTGTACATCTATGTACCGCACCACGGATGAAGGATTTTCAATTCTCGGGGAAATCGTGCCAAGTTCTCTAGAAAAGACATTTTTTAGAGCCGTTTGAACAATTTGACAGCCAGCGTCGCCGCCTGCCTTCGGGTGTGTGGTTGCCAGAGGGCGGTTATCGAGCTATTCAGAGAAGACACGGAGAGGACAGTGGAGTAATTCGGAGACTTGGAGGGGACAATTGAGCAAAGCAGCGTGAAGGGTAAAATTAGGCACTGTGGAGAAGCTGCTGTTTATGTGCGGCGGCTGTCTGCCACTCAGTCCTTCAAAAGTACACGAACGGGCCCTTTTTGCGCACCTGAATAAGAGTTTCTGACTGCAGAACGTATCATGCGAACGCAGTTTCTCGCGGAGCTGAACGTTGCTACCAAATTATCGTATTTTCCGGTAACGTATTAATCGGAGTACGCACAGCCCTATGGTATCATTTTTAGTATTCGCGATTGCGAACGTTGGAGCCGGAAAATCGTATTAGGCGGGAACGTATGAACGAGGTTTTACTGTAAATGTAGCTATGCTTCGGTTGCGTGGAGCCTCAAAATTTGTTTCCCCAATCCGAAGAGCAACGCCACCACCACAAGGTCATTTTTTACGCCACTGTTCTGCTTAACTTGCGTTTGTATTCAATTCTTGGGAAAACAAATCTGACATACCTCCCACAAACGTCAGAAGACAGCACTCTGTCGAGTTATCTAGAAGTTGACACTGACGATAAGTATAAGAAAACACTTCGGACAAACGATGTAGTTCGTTAAACCATGTACAGTCTAAAGAATTCAATTGTACCATTCAGTACAGTTTGTTTCATTTAGATTTATTTCTCCGATTCTCTTCCGTATTTTCTTAGTAACGTGCATTAAGCGTATTAAAGGAGAACAAGAGCTTTGATGAAAAACGTCTAAGGAAACAATGAAGAGTGCCTTCAGAGCGCACCTTTATCAATCTTCAGCCTGCTTTAACACAACAGCAATACAGAGATGCACAGAAATCCCGTTGTTGGCTTCGGTATCGGCGTCATTGTTTGCGAGAGAAAATTATCGTTGTTCGCGAGTGAGAAATTTGAAAAAAAAAATTGAATAAAGTGAATAATAAAAGTGTTCAGTTCGACTGAGAAACGAACGCAAGCCCTAAGCGTGGAAAGTGGTTGTACGAAAAATCGATGCTATTCCTTGAAGCTGCTTCGCCAAAGAAAAGTACACTCACAGCGAAAGCAGGAAGAGGGGCCTTCCTAGAGCCTTTTGTGTAGTGGGGAGGCATGCACTATGGGTTAGTCGTCCTTCTTAGGCGTGGTACCCGCAACACACTTGCAAGGCATTAAGTGCACTTGGTTGATGCTGTGGCTGACGAAGATCAAGAATTATGCCTTAGGCTTTTCAGATCGGTTGGAGCATTGAAAGACCCCTCTCGTTACGCAATTCGCATTGTGTGACACCTCGTTGTTCCTTATCTGTTCTAAGACGCTTTATTACATATCTTAACGCGATTCCTAGCCCGACATGAAGCCTGTCTAGGGTCAGTTTTCAGCGGAGTGTCAAGCACCGGCGTAGCTCATTCGCAGGACGTCCTTAAAGCAAATGGGCTTTTATAAAATCAAATTAATTTAAATTCTTATAGCATAAGTTCGCTCGTGCCACTCAAAGGCAATTCTATGCCCGTTGACATCCTCTTACAGATGGGAATGCACATTTTATGGAAAGATCACATGTTAGGCATACATGCGGGACCAACTGTATCATCACGGTTGAAATTCATGTAATGGCGCTACAGCTCAAATAGTTTTATCAACAGCTAGAGTTCCGGCCGGACTGCTATCCACTCTTCACGAAATGCACCGCTCTGATTTCCTTTTAGAAAACATTGCTATTTGGAACTTCATACTGTGCAACGCTTAATGTACGCTTGTAGAAACGCCCTTGAGTATTTTGTTCGCTATGGAGTACATTACGCACAATTATAATAAATACAGTGAAAGAAAAAAGTAAAGCACCGGCGTAGCTCAGTGGTTATAATGCAGAGTGCCCGGGTTCGAATCAAATTCGGCCCTCGGCACTCTTATTTTTTTTAGTTTTTTTCCCTATTCCAAGCGATAATAGTTACGAACAACTACTGCGCCAAAAACGACCCTTGTTGTGATTTAATAAAAGCGTTCGCTGTAAAACGCTATATCAATATCACGTAGTTGGAGGAGTCCCCATGACACATTCTGATAGCTGTGGCAACATGTACATAGGCCAGAGAGGCCGCTGCGTTGATGATCGCCTTGGGGAGCGTATATGATAAATTAGAAATGACGTGGGTTCAGACCTGCCGTTCCATTGAGCTCCGTGCGGCTGCGCACCTATGTTCGGAGAAACTCGTTTGATAGGAAGAAGCGGGCAAACATTTGTACGAGAAGTTCTTGAAACTTATCGCATTCAGAAGAAGGGGGTTGAATGCGTCAGTGTCGCTTCAATCTCTCGGTACAGGAGTGCTTGCTTATTTTACAGCGAAAGTTGTTATGAGATCACAACAAGGGCCGATTCTAGCGCCGTAGTTGTGCGCCGCCTCCTGCGCCATCGGTGTCTGTAACCATTATCGCTTGAAAGAAGAAAAAAAAACAAATAAAAAATACCAAGGACAAAATGTGAATCGAACCCGGTCCCTTTGCGCGGCAGCCGAGTATTCTGCCACTGAGCTACGCCGGGGCTTGAAACCGCATGACAAACTAACCCTATTTAGGCTTCATGTCGGGTAACGAATCGCGTTAACGTGTAGTAAAGGATTTTATAAAAGCAAACAGCCAGGTGTCAGACAACGCGAATTGCGTAACGAGTGAGTCGTTGAATGCTCCAACCCAATACAAAAGCCTCAGGCATTAGTCCTCATCGTCGTCGGCCACAGCAATAAGAAAGCGCACAGAATGCCTTAGAAGCATGTAGCCGGTACCACGCTTTGCCTTAGAATGACGAATAATGGCATAGTGAACGCTTCCCCACTACGGAAAAATTATGGTGTTTTATGGCGTAGTGGGTACCATACCAGTGTGCTTGTAATAGTCGTCCCAGCAGTATTTAAAAAAAGATTGGGGGGACCCTTAGGCTTCGCCTTTAAGAGTTGAACGCGATAGCGATATCCAGTTCCTAGTGCGTACTTGAATAACTTAGTGCATACTACATAATGGGTAGCATGCTTTAAACCACGAGCAATTATGAGCGGGAAATATTTTCGAACTTCCTATGCACCCCCCTACGTGGTCTTAAGTGAATACGAGCAGTAACGTATGTGCCTTTTGTAATGGGTGGCCGGCTTTGAACCAAGATGTCATTGTGATATTCGCATGTTCTGACGCCCGATGCATTGTACGCTTTTATCACTCAACATTACTGCGATATTACAAATTACTTTGTGACGCCTGTATACAGGACGCGTGTGTTTGTAAAGCACGAGTGTTAAATTCACTGCATTTGTAAGCAGAGGAAGTTATTTTCATTGTAATTCCTAGCAGCTGTATGGCTGTGTGGCGGAACACCTGCTTGCCACGCAGACTACCTGTGTTCCATCCTCACTCGGAACCGGAACTTTTTATTATTTATTTTATTTGCATCTTTCTCGATTATTGGTCAGAGACAAGATGATTTTTCGGTCGCAAAGAATGACGCCGACGCCGACGCCTACACCGATGCCGACGCCGGAATTTCTGCAAAACGAGCTCTTTGACGCTATCGCGTTGAAAGACTGTAGAAAGGCAGCCCTTCCAGATTTCGCGGTGACTGTCCTGTACCTTCCGCGCAGGCCTGACGTTTTTTTTTCTTTTTTGGATGGCGATGTGCGATTGGTTTTTTATTGTGTTATGATATAGTCGCTTGTGTAGCGCGCTCTCTATGTGCGCATATCTGTAAACACGCATATTTGGTTGATGTGCGGAAAATAAAGTGGTTGAAAGTCACGTGCCATGTCCTGTCTTCTAACGTTTCTCTTTTTTGTCTCATTTGCGGCATAAATATTTTGTTAATTTCTGTTCCTTATCTTTTCCTTTATCCCAATTTCTTGATCTATGGGTTCAAATTATTCACTCCGGAACACATATCCGTAATATATTAATATTTTATTCTTAACATTTTAAATCGTTTTTAATTTTTTACTTCTTTCATGATAAATACAAAAAATTCAACCTGTTGTTTAAGAATGATTTTTTAAAACCACCCGGTTCAAGGCCGATCCCCCAGCGTGAGTGCGTACCACAGTTCGAAGTTTCTAAGCTACTCTACTTTATTTACGTGCCCGTTTCTGCCTGGTGCCTTGTC
Organism: Rhipicephalus appendiculatus; assembly: GCA_030522465.1. Lineage (NCBI taxonomy): Eukaryota > Metazoa > Arthropoda > Arachnida > Ixodida > Ixodidae > Rhipicephalus > Rhipicephalus appendiculatus. The sequence goes on from JALIZH010000620.1 coordinate 11,387, forward strand.
TATTGTTGTTCTTACTATAGGCCCTTGTGTCGTGCGCCTTGAGCCGAGTGATGCACTTCGACGTTCTTCTTTGTCACTTCCCTTTCAGTGACCGCGCTGTCGGCGTCCACGAGCACGCGGATCATTCTTCTCTGCCTTTGCAGAATTTTATTCTTTTTTTCGCAAATTTCATCGTTTTTTTTTTATTATCTGGCCTCTGTCTGCGCGATTCTTGAGCCCTTTATCAATCTTATGAAACAGAGAGGGCCATGGTTCTCTCCTCACAAGTGTCTTTTTTTTTTTCAGCTTGCGAATAAAACTCGCGACACGACGGTCATGACGTCTGCAGCTTACCCGCTTCTGATAGCCTTGCCAATTATTTTCTGTCGTCCCTGGGGTTGTAGCTCACGATGTGGTTTGCCTTACTGCATCATACAGCACTGAACGCTACTCCGCATATAAGAGAGCTGTGTGTGTCTGGTGTGTTGTCTTCTTTGTGGTTGTGTCGTGGCGCTGTAAACATGTAAGCTGAAATATAACTCTCCAAACATATTGTTTTGCGAACGACCTCCATGCACCACTCGGCCTGACCCACTGTGTGCACCTTTTCTGTGTTACGCACTTAATGTGGGCATAGAGGTTTTGCGCTGAATAAATATTAACACGATATCGTTAAAGAACACGTTTCGCAATAATTCCTGTGTCGGCGTCGGTGTCGACGTCGTTGTTAGCGTCGTTGGGTGTGAGCGAAAAATGATCATCTCGTCCGGGATCCACAAATCAAGAAAGATGAAAATAAAATATGTAATAAAAAAACCTTCGGTACGAGTGAGAGTCGTTCAGGTGGTGTTGCCGATAGTTTCGGCTTCTTGATGTATTGGGCGTCGAGTGCGAAATAAACTTGGCGATTATTGGAATCACGGCAGCACCATCAGACCTTGAAAGGGGTACAGCATCTTCCTTGTCGCCTGAAAACTTGACCGAGCAGCGTTATCGGCATGTTTTGTTGCCTATCAAGCCGCAGTGACTTGGCAACCATTGAAATGTCACTGGTTACCCCTTCTCAGATGGCGCATGAATGAGGTGTCTGATCTCGCATACCATTCCGTTCGTACGGTTCATCCCGCGGGGCTGACAACAGATATTGTAAGGCTGCTTTTTGAGTCCATGAAAATCGACCATAGCAGCGGTTGTTCGCGACTGACAACACAAAAGACAGCGCGAAGAGCTGCGAGTTCAGCAACCGTTCATGTTGGTCGGTGGTCTATCTTAACGCTAACAGTTACAGCTGTCGCTGGGAAAACCACTGCTTGGAACGAACTTCTGATGGTCGTTGAGACGTCGGTGCAAATGTGTACGTGGTCGGTGTACTTCTCGCGCAGTTGAAGCTGTTTCAGGACCGGATAGCTGTTTCAAGACAGGAAATGACAATTCAGATTTTTTTCTTCATTCGTGGTACGCTGAGGTGCACTGCAGGACGAATCAAACACCAAGGAGGAATCGATGGTCTGGATGCGGGGCTGAAGCCAGATGGTAAGTAGGCGGTATAGATCGATATAGTTGCGCAGTATGATAGTTGCAGTCTTTATGAAGGCAGTGTTGCTAGATAGCGACTATTAGCTCGAGCGATTCAGTTCAATTGTATCAATTGTACCTGATCCCTGATGTGAGCTCTCAAGGCTTTCAAGACAATGTGCTTTTTGTATCGCTTGGTCCTTCGTGATGAGAATAGTCGCCTCTGACGGAGCACATTTCGGGCAGACCCAGGCAAACTTCGAGTGCGTGAGCTTTTTCAGCCTGCAGAACGCGAAGATTCCTTTCTGAAAGTATTGGTTCGTAGAGGCAGACCATATCTCAGAAACCCGACGAAGAGTGATCGGTACAATTCTAACATTGCCTCTACCGACATACTAGTTTTTTCCCACCCAGGAACTTGAACAGCTGGGCGATTTCCGTCAGGCGCTTCTGGAAGTAGGTCATGTGTGGGAACCAACTAAGTTTTCTGTCAATAATTACGCTGAGAATTTTTTAGGTTGGGGCATAAGAAATCATCTGCCCGTCAATAGAAATGGCATAGGGTGCGATTGGTTTTGCGCGTGAACGCCACCAATATATATTTTTTTTGCCGGGGATATCTTGAGGACTTGTTTTGCTAAGGTAGTGTGCTGTAAAGGATGCGGCGTTTTGAAGTCTCACGCGTATTTTGAGGTTTTGAAGTCTGACGCGCCGGTGGTAGACTCTTTCAGCAATCTTTCAGAATTTGTTTCAGCAAGCCAGGCTAATTATTGAGAAACATGCCATGAATTCAAAAAAAAAATCATTGAGAAGAACACATAGTAGAGTTATACAACAGAAAAGAAATAAAATCAGTGTAATCCAATCCTCAATGAAAATTTTAAAGATACTGCGGTAACGCGTAAATTTATAACAGCTAGAAATTGCACTTTTGACTTCCGTTATTGTAATTCGAATCGGTTAATTTCTTCTGTAAGTTGTGCAGACCATTGTCGAGCGTTGTACAAGTGTGTTTTGTAATGAAGACGTAGCCATACGCCGTGCCAGAACATCATTTGCTTCTTTATCAAGAAAACAAGTCACGCTTTATTTGCGAAGGCATAAGCAAGCTACGCTCAGGGGTTGGCGGAGGCTTCATTGTATTGAGTATAATTGCAATAGTGTAGGCCCGCTTTGTTTGCGCCAGTCATGACGTAGTATCTCCACTTTGGGAGATCAAATCCTTCATTTGGAAGAAAAAAAGTGATTGCATGGAAGGTAAAATAGCAACATGATTTTCAACTGATAATCTTTCACGGCCTGATCTTTTTCGACGAATGCTATCCGATATATACAGCTATGCTTTGCTTGCGTTGTGCCCCGAAAAGTGTTTCTGCAATCGCCAGATGACTGCCAGCACCACAAGGTTTTGTCTGCGTGAATGTACTGCTATTCTTTTGTCTGTATTTTTTCTCCGGATAACATACCTGACATACCTTACATGAACGTAAAAAATCAGCGCCCTCTCGAAATATCTGGAAGAGGACTTCTACGAAAAGTATAAGAAAACACTTCGCAGTAACTATGCAGTTCGTTAAACCATTTAGGGGGGACTCTAAATCAACCAATTGTACCATTCAGAATATTTCAGGTCATTCAGACGCAGCTGTCTGATGCTCTTCCGTATTTTCATAGTAACGTGTATCTAGCATAGAAACGGAGAACAATCACTATTAACAATGCCCACGAACTATAGGCGGCACGCGGTACGATTCAAGATGGCGCCCGGAGGAGGGTCAACCCATTTGTTAGCATAGGAACAGATAGGACGTGCGAACGTATTGGCCCGTGCCACCTACTCCGGATAAAGGCGTGAGCTGCACTGAAATGTATATCAGACCAAAATACTCTTCCAAAGCATGGGAGGTCGCCACCTACCTATTTGCCGCGGAGTGGAAGGTTATATTTCAGCTCCGTTACCATGCATGAACGATGATTTGATAAATCCTGCGCGTGCTACGGAGAACTGCATGACCTAGAACTGGCGTATGAACTGAACGACACTCCGAGGTAGTAAGTACCTAGTATGCCTGACGGATTTCCGCAGTAGTAGGCCGCTAGCGATAGCGTCTTCGCTGCGGCACCGGACCGAATGTTTAACGTGTTGATGGTTTGCACACATATTACGCCGTCATCATTACTCGCGCAGTCAGGAACAGGGAGTAGCTTCTAAAAGGGAACGCATGCATTTAACATCCCATTCTGTAGCGCTTGTGCCACAGCCATGCTCGGACTCAAGCCGTGCGCAGTTCACTGCACTCGGATGTTGCAGCTTCGATCAGCATGATCGAAACATGAATATCTAAAAGAATGCACACATATCCTTTTAGCAACGTCAAATTCTTCGACGAACATTTGTCGAACAACCTACAATGCCGTTCGGAAAACACCGGTGAAGTACAGAAGTAAAGTGATCGAGAGGCGTGGATTGTGGCCGTGACTGCAAGTTTCATTGCTCTAACCATTACGCTTGTCTGTTCGAGGTCGAGCGTGTTTGCGGCGGCATGCGGCGCTGCATCCACAATAATCGCGATAAATGTAATGCAAAAGAAAAACAATGCGTTTATTTTGACCTCGATGACGGATATTATACATTAAATGCAATCAAACATGCAAATGAAATAGATAACAAATACTCTCTTTTCAAATGAGAAACTGATATAAGTGTTCAGCATTGCAAGCAGGTGTTCTTCCACGAAACCTTGCCATTGCTGGAAACTTTCGGCGAAAAACACTTGAATTTTACGTAGTTGGAAGAGCTTCCTTGACGAATGTAATATGACGTGGTAGAAACGCAGAATGGCGCAACGTGGGGGGGGGGGGGGGGGGGGGGGGGGGTAGTTTAAGAGCCACTATTCGCAAAGCGCTGAGACATGTTTAGTTATCATCATGACCAAAAGCATCAACAAAATGAGCAGCTCCGTAGGTGTTCGCTTGTTATTTACGGACGCGTAATGGGCCGTTCGCTAATTCGCAAAGCGAACATTACTGTGTAGTTGGCACTACGAATTTATGCTGTCGAGTTTCAAAATTAAACTTCTATATGCATAAAGCTAGTCTAGCTGCTTCCCCTCTCTGCTAGTTTTGTAGCAAGGGCGAAACAATCGAGCATTATTTTTTATCATGCAACCGCTACAATTTACCAAGGCAAAACATTCCCAAACTTGTTTTTAATCGAATCAGATTGGATTTCATTATTTCTAATATTCTCTCCTTGGGAGCCTCCTCATTAGATTCATTGTCACCGGGATCTCTGTTCCGCTGTAAAGAACTTTTTATTGAATCAGGACGGTTTTGAGATGAAATCTCTCAATTAGCATCATTAATTTATTCTAAGTACTCTATAATTCCTTAGTCATACAATTAATGTGATCAGTTTCATCCCTAAATCATTAATTTCTTGGCCATTCCCCCGGAGTGGGTATGAGCCATAAATATAGGCCATCATTATCATCATCACTACGGAACTGTGCTTGTACTAGGGATCCCAGAATAGTTTAAAATACCCAATGTAAAGAGCACAGGCGCTCGTTTCCCTGCGGCACGGTTGAGTGATTCACGGAGAACCGAAGCGAGGCTAGCAATTGAGAAGGTGATGCGCACGGGGCCTGATTACGCTGTGGAGATCTACTCTTGAAGGGGAGGCTTAAGTTTCGTCCCAGTTTTTTTTTCCTTTTCCAATTTTCCAAACTGTCTTACTTCTTGGTTAAAATTATCTGCTACATTACTTATATTTGGAGTGAAGGGACGTGCGGCTTACACTGACAGACGCCGTCAGGAGCAGCTACCATTGCTGCCTAAATTTTGCGTTTGTTGATGACTTCCTCACAGTTTTATTTTCTGATCACCCTAATACAAAAGAAACCGCATGGTTAACATTAAGAGTCTAGCCCTTTAACCGATAAAAATATTGTGCGCCGCCGCTTCTACTGGCCTGGCCTTGCGCGATCTGTACGCCGTTATGTCAACGCACGCGAAGTTTGCCAGCGTCGCAACAAGCCGTCGGGACTTCCTGCCGGGTATCTTCAGCCCATCGACATCCCATCGGAGCCCTTCTTCCGTGTCGGTTTGGACCTTCTCGGTCCCTTTCCAACATCTGCCTCCGGAAACAAGTGGGTCGCGGTTGCTACCGATTACGCGACCCGTTATTCAATTACACGAGCCCTGCCAACAAGCTGCGCTACAGAGGTCGCCGATTTTCTACTACGTGATATTATTTTAGTGCATGGTGCCCCGCGTCAACTGCTGACAGACAGAGGCCGTACATTTCTTTCAACAGTGGTTGACGATATCCTGCGCTCCTGCTCCACCCAGCATAAGCTCACGACCTCGTACCACCCCCCAGACAAACGGGTTTACAGAGCGCTTAAACCGCACCCTGACAGACATGCTATCAAAATACGTCTCGGCTGACCATCGTGACTGGGACCTCGCATTGGCCTACGTGACGTTCGCGTACAACTCCTCCCGGCACGACACTGCTGGATACTCCCCATTTTACCTTTTGTTTGGACGCGAACCAACATTGCCGTTGGATACCTTCCTGCCGGATGATGCCGCACAGTCTACCACGGAATACGCACGCGACGCCATTGCTTACGCTGACCACGCCCGCCAACTTGCCCGCAACAGATTAACGGCGTCCCAAGAAACGCAGAAGCATCGTTACAACGAGCGACATCGCGACCAACAATTTTCGCCGGGTTCCCTCGTTCTTCTTTGGTCCCCTACGCGACATGCAGGCCTTTCTGAGAAGCTCCTTTCTCGTTTCACGGGCCCATACCGCGTGCTTCGACAAGTGACTCACGTTAGGTACGAAATTGTGCCCGATAATCCCTCATCATCCTCTGCTCTGTTATCCCGTGACGTCGTCCATGTATCAAGGCTCAAGCGCTACCACCCTCCTCCTGCTGTGGCCCCATAGACGCGCCGGGTCGGCGCTTTCGCCGCGGGGGGGTTGTGTTATGTGGTTTTGACTGACGGAGACAGGTCATAGTGGGGTATACCCTAAAAGGGAGTCTGGGACAGAAGTGAAGAGGTTGACATTGTTGTGTGAGCTGTGCTGTTTACTACTGGCTCATTGCTTGTATTTCACGTAACAATATTGTTACTTTGACATCGTTTTCTTACCGAAATCCCAAAGCCGTTAGAAGGTATATTTTCTTGTAAGATCAAAACTGTGCCACAGACTCTGCATTCTGGCTGAAAAGCTACAGTGATATTCAGCAAAGGCACTCTTCTGGAAGTCACAGACTTGCCCCGATATTATCAAGCATGAGAGCTAATTTTATTCGGTTACAAAGGAAGGGCTGTAACTCCAGCAGTCCTTTCAGCAGCACACATGAAGTAGTTGGCGAAAGAAAACTTGTTGGTGGTTTTATAGTTATAGAAACACAAACGCAAAAAAGGTGATCCCACACGTATGAAATTTCATTAAAAACATCATTGGTCACTCCTGCAGCAGACCGCCGTCTTGACACACGGTAAATATAAAACTCAGAATGCTACATAAAAAATTACACCATCTCCCGCTAAAGGTAACCATGTGTAGATGTGAAGCAGCGGGCGCTAACGCTTACACTGGCGGTGGCGTTGACGCTGGCGCTCATCGCAGCGTTCCGCAGGAGAGAAAACTGGGGAGGCGCAAAGCACGCAGTGATGGGGCGGTATTTCCTACTGGAACATGCCAATCGCTGCTAAAGGGCAATGAGAGAAACAAGACTCCGATTGGACACAGAGACCCGCAGTCCGCTTTTAGTTAACGCGCACGCTGCGAATTTTTTTATTCTTCAACAACACACAGAAGAAATCTCCCACCGGCACCACCTTGCAGGTCAAGATCCATTGCCATATATACGGGGTGGCCAGTGAACGGTTGTGCAGCGCGAGCAGTCGGTTTTTTCAACCAAGAAACTCGCTAGCAGACGCTGCCTGCGTCGGCGTCGCGAGGCGAGAGAGGGGGGGACGCGCATGCGCAGTGGGAGTGTGGACGCCGCGGGCAGGGATGCCTAGAGGAGAGAGGGGGAGCGTAGGAGGAGAGAGAGAGGGAGGGGGAGGTGCATGCGCAATGAGGTTGTGGTTGCCGCGGGGAGGGATGAGTAGAAAGAGGGGGGGAGTGGAGGTTTTATTTATTTATTTTTTTTGAAAGGGTTCGCGCATGCGCAGTAGGTGAGGCCACGCGGCACACCACCACCACCGGATTAAGCTTCGCCATAAGATGCTTCACATCTAAAACCTAACCCACATAATATGTGAAATCTTACAAGCACCGGCGCAGCAAGCTCACCTACAAAGAATTCCTCCCCGCACATAATACGGTGGTGGGCGTGAAATATATTTCGGCATTATCATTCGTGCAAGTATAATATAACTTGAAAGGCCTCAGAAATGCTGTATAGAGACGCTCAAGCGTCGGTCCTTGGTCCAGGAAAGTTCTTGCTCGCATGTTTCACGAGAGCAAGCACTTCACAGCGATTATCAGAGTTCCTTCGGAACACTCTGGGCGGATCTCCTGAGCAGAATGGGCCTAGGTAGCCCTGACACCAATAAGGAAACAGGCCCCCATGATTATGGGCCTGCGTGCTGAGGAGAACTCCTCTACGGTTAATCGTTTAATTTCATTGGTAAGTTGCGCAAACATGTGTCGTTGCTAATGAATGCCATGCTGTGCAGTAGACTCCTCACGCTGTAAAAATGTCTTCTTGAACATTCTTTGCTTGTTTATCAAGAAAGTGCTCCATTATTTGCGAATGCATTAGGAAGCTACGTTCAGTTCTTCGTATTGAGTATAATCGCAATGGCGTGGATCCGCTTTGGTTGATCCATTTGTGACGAAATATATTTACTTAGGGGGATTAAATCCTTCATGTCGAATAAATAAGTAATGGCGTGGAAACTAAATTAGCAATATGATTTTGTATTGATAATATTTTGTGGCCAATGCAACTTCATATACAGTTGAGCCTCGTTGATACGTTTTCGCAAAAGAAGCTGAAAATAAACGTACGATCCGGGACAACGAACGACCGGAATCCAATCATAATCGAATCTGACAAGCCGATACATAATGCCAGGGCAAAAAACATTTATTTCTAAAAAAAAAAGAACATAACGGAGCTCTTCGATTTTCGAACTTCAGGCATTTCGCTGGCCACCAGAAGTTAGCCAGCTAGTTCCAGTCCTAACACGAAACAATGTTGTGGTCACGTGTGGGGGAATTCTGAGAAAACCCAAATATAGTTTCTGGCTGCAGAACTTATCATGCGACCACAGTTTCTCACGGAGCTGAACGTTGCTACCGAATAATGGTATTTTTCGGGAACGTATTAATCGAATTACAGACAGCCCTATGGTATTATTTTTAGTGTTCGCGATTGCGAACGTAGGGGAGACCGAAATCGTATTAAGCGGGAACGCATCGACGTGGTTTTACATTAAATATAGCTATGCTTCGCTTGCGTGGTGCCTCAAAAATTTGTTTCCTGAATCCGACGAGCACCGCCACGACCCCAAGGTCATTTTTTCTACGCCACTGTTCTGCTTAACTTTGCGTTTGTATTCAATTCTTGGGAAAACATATCTGACGTACCGACACGAACGTCAGAAGTCAGCACTCTGTCGAGTTATCTGGAAGTTGACACTGACGATAAGTACAAGAAAACACTTCGGAGTGACGACGTAGTTCGTTTAACCATGTACAAAAGGTCTAAATAATTCAATTGTGCTAATCGGAACAATTTGTGTCATTGAGATATATTTCTCCGATTTTTCTTCTTTATTTTCTTAGTAACGTGCATCAAGCGTAGTAAAGGAGAACAAAAAGCTCTGATCAAAAACGTGGGCAGGAAACAATGAAGTTTTGGCCTCATAGCGCACCTTTTAGATGTGAAGCATCTTATGGCGAAGCTTAATCCGGTGGTGGTGGTGGTGGTGGTGGTGTGCCGCGTGCCCACCCTTACTGCGCATGCGCAAGCAGTTAAAGAAAAATAAAAATAAAAAACCTCCTCTCCCCCTCCCTCTCCTCTAGGCATCCCTCCCCACGGCAACCACACCCCCTCACTGCGCATGCGCCTCCTTCCTCTCTCCCCTCTACACTCCCCCCTCTCTCCATCCCTGCCCGCGGCGTCTAACTCCCCCTGCGCATGCGCGTCCCCCCCTCTCTCTCCTCTCCTACGCTCCCCCCTCTCTCCTCTACGCATCCCTGCCCACGGCGTTCACACCTCCCACTGCGCATGCGTGTCACCCCCCTTTCCCCTCCTCTCCTCCGCTTCCCCCTCTCTCGCCTCGCGACGCCGACGCAGGCAGCGTCTGCTAGCGAGTTTCTTGGTTGAAAAAACCGACTGCTCGCGCTGCACAACCGTTCACTGGCCATCCCGTATATATGGCAATGGATCTTGACCTCAAGGTGGTGCCGGTGGAAGATTTCGCCTGTGCGTTGTTGAACAATAAAAATTCGCAGCGTGCGCGTTTTTTCAATCTTCAGGATGTTTTAACACAAAAGCGTTAAAGAGTTTGTTGCGCAGAATTCCCGTTGTTCACTTCGGTATCGGCGACGCTGTTTGCGAGAGAAAATTAGCGTTTTTTGTGAGCGAGAAACGAAAAAAAAAATGTGAATGAAATAAATCATAAAAATGTTCGGTTCGAGTAAGAAACGATCGCAAGCCTTCAGCGTGGCAAACGGTTGTTGTACCCAAAATCGATGCTGTTTCTTCAAGCTGCTTCTCAAAAAAAAAAAAAAAAAAAAAAGGAAACGTACAGTCACAGCGAAAGCTGGAAGAGCGGCCTTTCTAGAGGCGTTTTTATACACTCTTGGGGCGACTACTAAAAGCAAACTTGCATGGTACCCACTGTGACATAAATCATTATAATTTTTGTGTAGTAGGGACGCATCCACTCTGCGTTATTCGTCATGCTTCGGAGAAGCGTGGGAGCCGCAACACACCTAAAATGGATTATGTGCACTTTGTTGATGCTGTGGCTGACGACGATCAAGAATTATGCCTGAGGCTTTTGTAATGCGTTGGATCATTCAAAGACCCACTCCTTGCGCAATTCGCATTGTGTGACACCTCGTTGTTCCTTAGCTGTTCTAAGACGCTTTATTAGCCTGCATATGCTAACGCGATTCCTTGCCCGACATGAAGCCTGTCTAGGGTCAGTTTGCAGCGGAGTGTGAAGCACCGGCGTAGCTCATTTGCAGGACGTCCCAAAAGCAAATGGGCTTTTAAAAAACCAAATTCATTTAAATTCTGATAGCATACGTTATCTCGTACCACCCAAAAACAATTCTCCGTCTGTTGACATGCTCTCACTGAGGGGAATGCACATTGTATGAAAGACTCGCATGTTAGACAGGCATGCGGAACTAATTATATCATCACGGTTGCATTTCATACAAATGGCCCTACAGCTCAACGACTTTTTATAAATAGCTAGACTTCCAGCTCGACTGGTATCCATTGTTCACAAAATGCACTGCTCTGATCCCCTTTTAGAAAACGTGGCTATTTGGAACTTCATACTGTGCAACGCTTAATGTACGCTTGTAGAAACGCCCTTGAGTATTTTGTTCGCTATGGAGCATATTACGCACATTTGTAATAAATACCATGAAAGAAAAAGGAAAGCACCGGCGTAGCTCAGTGGTAGAATACTGGGCTGTAACGCAGAGGGCCCGCGTTCGAATGGATGGATGGATGGAAAGTCCTGTATTGAAAAAGAGGGAGGCGCATGATCTCTGTGGGGATAAGCGGGGGCTTTCAAATAATACTAACATTGCATAGTGTCGTAGGGTTGCACTTAGTCACAATCACTTGTGCTGAGGCGATGTGTGGTCAGTACTCACATTCGGCCCTCGGCACTGTTAATTTTTTAATTTTTTTTTTCCTATTGCGGGTGATAATGGTTACGGACAACTGAGGCGCCAATAACGACCCTTGTTGTGATCTCAAAACAGCTTTCGGTGTAAAACGCTATATCGATGTCACGTAGTTGGAGGAGTTCCGTAGTCGTAGTGCGTCAAGGGAACCTTGACGCACTCCGTTGAGCTGCGGCAAGACGCACATAGGCCAGACAGGCCGCTGTGTTGATGATCGCCTTAGGGAGCGTATATGATCAATTAGGAATGATATGGATTCACAACTGCCGTACCGCTGAGCTTTATGCGGCTGCGCACCTATGTTCGGTGAAACTCGTTTGATAGGAAGAAGCGGGGGAAACGTTTGCACGTGAAGTACTTGCAACTTTTCGCATTCAGAAGAAGGGGGATGGATGCGTCAGTGTCGATTCAATCTCTGGGTACAGGAGTGCGCGCCTATTTTTCCAGCGAGAGCTTGTTATGAGATCAAAACAAGGGCCGATTCTGGCGCCGGAGATGTCCACCGCCTCTTGCGCCACCGTTGTCCGTAACCATTATCAGGCGAAAGAAGAAAAAAAAACACATAAAAACTACCGAGGAAAAAATGTGAATCGAACACCGTCCGTCCGCGCGGCAGCCGAGTATTCTGCCACTGAGCTACGCCGGCGCTTGAAACTTCATCACAAACTAACCCTATTAAGGCTTCATGTCGGGTAAGGAATCGCGCTAACATGTGTAGTAAAGAGTTTTAGAACAGTAAACAACGAGGTGTCAGACAATGCGAATTGCGTAACGAGTTGCTCGTTGAATTCTCCAAACCAACACAAAAGCCTCAGGCATAATTCTTCATCGTCGTCAGCCACATAATCAAGAAAGTGCACATAATGCCTTAGAAGTGTCTAGCGGTTAGCACGCTTTGCCTTAGAATGACGAATAACGGCATAGTGAACGCTTCCCCCACTGCACAAAAATTATGGTGTTTTATGGCGTAGTGGGTACCATACAAGTGGGCTTGCAGTAGTTGCCCCCAGAAGTGTTAAAAAAATTTGGGGACCCTTAACCTCCACCTTTAAGAGTTGAACACGGTAGCAATATCCTGTCCCTAATGCGTACTTCAATCACTCAGTGTATGATATGCTATGGGTAGCATGCTTTAAACCAAGAGCAATTATGAGTGGGAAATGTATTCGAGCTTGCTATGCACTCACTACGTGGTCTTAAGGTAATACGCGCAATAACGGGTGTGCCTTTTGTAATGGGTCGCCCGCTTTGAACCATGACGTCATTATAATATTCACATACCCTGGGTCCGTCTCGGTGGAACAGTGGTTACGGTGCTCGGCTGCTGACCCGAAGGTCGCCGGTTCGATCCCGGCCGCGGCGGTCGCATTTCGTTGGAGGCGAAATGGTAGAGGCCCGTGTACTGTGCGATGTCAGTGCACGTTAGAAACCACCAGATCGTCGAAATATCCGGAGCCCTCCACTACGGCGTCTCTCATAATCATATCGTGGTTTTGGGACGTAAGACCCCAAATATTATTATTCACCTATTCTGACGCCACATGGCATTGTACGCTTTTACCCCGCAATTTTACTGCGATATTACATGTTGTATTATGACGCCTGTATACAGGATACGTGTGTTTGTAAAGCATGATTGTTATTTTCACTGCATTTTCAAGCAGAGCAAGTTATTCTTAGTGTAATTTCAAGCAGCTGAGGTCCTGTGTGGTAGAACACCTGCTTGCCACGCAGACGGCCTGGTTTCGATCCTCACTCGGAACCGGAAGTTTTTTTACTCTTTATTTTATTTGCATCTTTCTCGCTTTTTTAGGTCATGGACAAGATGGTGATTTTTCGCTCACAACCGACGACGCCGAGACCGACACCGACGCCGACGCGGGAATTTCTGCGAAACGAGCTCTTTAACTCAATCGCGTTAAAATGCTCTAGAAAGGCCGCCCTTCTAGATTTCGCTGTGACTGTGCTGCGCGTTCCGCGGAGGCCTGATGTTTTTTTTTTGTTTTTTTTTTTAGATAGCGATGTGTCATAGGTTTTTGATTCTGTTATGTTATAGTCGCTTGTGTAGTGCGCTCTCTATGTGCGCATATCTGGAAAACACACATATTTGGTTGATGTGCGGAAAATAAAGTGGTTGAAAGTCACGTGCCTTGTCCTGTCTTCTATCGTTTTTCTTCCTGGTCTCATTTGCGCCAGAAATATTTTATTAATTTATGTTCCTTATATTTTCCTTTATCCCTGTTCCTTTGTGCTCTGGTTGAAATTATTCAGTCCGTTACACATATCCGTAATATATTAATATTTTATTCTTAACATTTTAAATTGTTTTTAATTTTTACTTATTTCATATTAAATACAGAAAATGCAACCTGTTGTTTAAGAATGATTTTTTTAAAACCACCGGGTTCTAGGCTGATCCCCCAGCGTGAGTGCGTACCACAGTTCGAAGGTTCTAAGCTACTTTACTTTATTTACGTGCACGTTTCTGGCTGGTGCGTTGTCTCTTGTTGCTGTCGCTATAGGCACTTGTGTATCGCACCTTGAGCCGAGTGACGCAATTCGATGGTCTTCATTGTCCCCCCACTTTCAGTGACCACGCTGTCGGCGTCTACGTAACCGTATTCTTCTCTCGCTCTCTGCCTTGCAGATTTTTTATTCTTTTTTTTTCACAAATTTAGTCTTTTTTTTATTTCCTGGCCTCTATCTGCGCGATTCTTGAGCCCCCTTAACAATCTTATGAAACAGAGAGGGCCATGGTTCTCTCCTCACAAGTTTCCTTTTTTTTTTTTAGCTGGCGATGAAAGCTCGCGACACCACGGCCATGAGGTTTGCAGCTTACTCGCTTCTCATAGCCTTGCCAATTATTTTCAGCCATCCCTGGGGCTGCAGCTTATGATGTGGTTTGCCATTTTGCATCGTACAGCTGTAGAACACTACTCCGCATATTATAGAGCTCCGTGTGTCTGGTGTGTTGTCTTCTTTGTGGGGTGGCGTGTCGCTGTAAACGTGTAAGCTCAAATCCAACTGGCCAAACATATTGTTTTGGGAACGACCTGCATGCACCACTCGGTCTAGCTCGTTGTGCGCGGGGGGGTCTCTTTCCGTGGTATTTTGCAGAAATAAAATCAGTTGAGGTTTAGCGCTCGCCCTGTGCACTGTGTTCTTCTCTTCTCAGTATAACTTTCTTTTCTACGTTTGTGCTAAAAATGCCGTCTATGTTAATGCATTCAGACGGACCAGAGAGAGAATAAACTTTTATTGCGAGCAAGCGCACTGTGCCCCAAGGTGAGCGGTGTCCTTATCCCAAGTAGCCGCGGGCCTTCGCCATCTCCCGCGCCCGTTGAACCAGGCTTCGCTGATTCTTCAGGCGCAGGTCCGATAACTTGGCCTCCCACTCTTCTTCGGTCAGTGTAGCAGCGCCAGGGTTTTGTCTGCATCCCCATACCATATGGCATAGGGTGTCCGGGACATCATAGTTCTTGCAGAGGGACCAGAAAAAAATTCACTATGGGGCCATGCAAACTTGACCCATACAATACGACAGATCATAGAAGCACCACCGCAGCTCGCCAAACAGCGACACCAAGCTCACCTACGAATACAATGACATACCACCCTTCATGGAATACGACGGTAGGCACACAATATTTCCCCGGCATTATTCTGTGCGGAAAAATTATGTAATCTTTTAAGAATGACAACTCCTTCATGGATATGCTCCTTCTTCTATGCCTCATGCAGGAAAGATTATGCCCGCTTGCGTCACTGGGAAAGCCGTGCACATCGCTTTTCAGAACCCCTTTGAAACGCGTCGAGCACCCTCTAAGCAGAACAGGCCAATGTGGCCCTGACACAAATTATTTGCCTATCCGCTGAGAGACCTTTAACAACAGAGAACATATCCCGCGCGCAGGAACACGGCTGGTCAAAAGTTCTCGGGCCATTATCCCATGTATTTCCTATGACATCATGGCCTGGGAAATTTGACCCCCCCCCCCACCCCCCTGTGCATTGAATGCACAGCCTATTGAAAATACATCGGGTGCACGGGGCGTAGGCAGGGATTTTTTTCGAAAGGGGGGGGGGGGGGGC
This sequence comes from Rhipicephalus appendiculatus, assembly GCA_030522465.1. Classification (NCBI taxonomy): domain Eukaryota; kingdom Metazoa; phylum Arthropoda; class Arachnida; order Ixodida; family Ixodidae; genus Rhipicephalus; species Rhipicephalus appendiculatus. The sequence goes on from JALIZH010000620.1 coordinate 26,889, forward strand.
ACCTCCTTGATCTGAAGTGAGAGCCGGGCAGGCATATGTGGTTGAGTGTCATTTTGGGCTCTGTATGCCGTTGCTAAAATTTCGGTGGGGAGGGGGCACGGGCGCGCTGATCTGGTTTGCAGCTGATCTGGTTTGCATGAGCACGAGCTAGCTTCGTGTTTGCACGAGGAGAAGACCTTATGTGGTCACTCTTCCTTTGACTCCAGACGGGACCACCTTGAATATTTTTTCTCAGTCTCACTCATGCTTTCTGCCCATCGAAAGATAACCAGGATTCCCAACGAATATGTTACGCTTCCTAAATAAGCTTAGCATCTAGTACATATGCAGCTGGTCTTGAGTAAAGCGTTGCAAGAATTTGTAGACAGGTGACCAATTTTGGGTGTGTTTATAAATAATTATGAAGATAACAGGCTCTCCAAAGGTTTCTGTATTCAACTTTAACTGAGTTAGCGCGCAAGTAGTCAGGTAAATTCATGTTTATGTTGCGATGACGTTTGATTTTTTCGGGTATAATAGATGATGTTATGACAACTGTATCCGGTTTTATTGTTAATACATCTGTGTAACGCATCCAACAAATGGTCTCACTTTTTCAAATGAGTCGTGTACTGTGTTGAAACGATATGTTTAAAGAAACAACGAACAAAAGGAACCAACGGTATAGAACTCTATGGGAACACTTCAGCTGCAGTGAACCTTACTTGCTGTGAGCAGCAAACATCGCATGGCCGGAGAACACATCAACGTTTTAAGCGGCATGTTCTCATAGTGTTTTGACAAGCTGTACACAAACAATCAAAAACACATTATTAATTCCTTTATAAACGCAACAATAGTGCCTAGAATATTAAACAAATGAAAGATCGGCAAATTAAAAACAGCGGTGCTGGCGTCAACAGTAGTAATATTCTTAGAATTTTAATGAACGATTATTTCTAGTTTAGTTTACCTTCTAAAACACACGTTTTCGTCGAGTAGCCAGGCCTCGTAAACGTGCGTAACCTCATAAGTTACAGCAAGTGTCCGACACACACTTAGCGCACTTGCATGATCCCATGTGTTCGAAACGTCGTCCTTCCTGTTCTATGTATATTTTTTTTAAGTGTCATGTGAAGTTTCTGTGCTTCTGTTGCTCCTGCACTCTCGCATTAAGCAGAGCGCTCCGCGAAAAGTACAATGTCCTACCCGACGATCTGTTACGGTGCGTTCCAGGACCACCACTACCGCTGTCGTTCAGCCGATGAGCTGTGGCGTGGGCGTGAACCGCGCACACTTTCTACAGAAGCGCACTCCTGGCGCTCAACTCGACTGCGGCAGAACATCAGGCTTTGACTCCAAATGGAGAGAGAGGACATGCTGCGTGCACGCCCAGCTGTGTACAAGCCCTCAAGCCTCGAGACATGGGCATGCCATCGTTACGGGATGTGTTGCGATGTTCGTTCACAGTACTGTAAACGTCAAGGGGCACAATCACAACTTGTCCAATGACATGCGTCATCCAATGTAATCTAAAAAATTGCAGGTGGGAAGAAATGAGTCATTGCTCAGCTTGCGCGAACTCAGGTCAATACACGCCAGGCTATTTATAGACAAAATTTTAGGGGCGAAGCTCCTAAGGGTGTGGGTCTGTCCCTCCTCTGTAGTTGTTGTAGTAGTAGTAGTAGTAGTAGGTAGGTAGGTAGGTAGGTAGGTAGGTAGGTAGGTAGGTAGGTAGGTAGATAGCCAGTATAGTGGAATGTACCCACTCCACGTGATAAAGATGACGATGACGCAGTATAGTGGAATGTACCCACTACACGTGATAACGATGAAGTATAAGCGCGTTCCAGTATAGTGGCATGTACCCACTACACGTGATAACGATGAAGTATAAGCGCGTTCCAGTATAGTGGAATGTACCCACTGCGCATGATAACGATGACGATGACGCTGATGACTATGAAGTATAAGCGCGTTCCAGCTCCTTAGCGATTCCATGCCTACTGCCGTAGCGCACAAATTTATTACTGTGATAATCACCACTTTACACTAAATCAACTGTAATTTTAATCAGTTACAACTTTTCTGTAACTTGAACAAACATGGTCGCGCCTAATAAAATTTACGTAGGGCAGTAGACACATCCGTATCTCACATCTATTTCATAATTGGGATGTATCCTTACGTCCTGCTGAAATATTCTTTGCTCCTACATGAGAAAAGTGCGGGTTTATTCGTGAAGGCATAAGCAAGATACGTTCTGTGATTGGAACAGCCTTTCTTGTCGTGACTATAATCGCAATGCTGTGGATCTGCTTTGGTGGTGCCATTCTCAACTAAGTATCGGCCCGTGCGGGGATCAAATCATCGCTTCTGGACAGAAGGCGAATGTGTCAGCTAAATAAAAATCAGATTTCTGCTTATTATCTAGTCACGCCGTTGCTACCTCAAATATGTAGCAATGGTACCCTTACGTTGTGCCCGAAAGATTGCTTTACAATAGCTGAGACCACAGCCACAAGATCGTTTCTGGGTCAATGAGCTACTTTAATTTTCTATTTCTTTTCTTTCACCGCTGAACGTTTCTGACGTACTTTACACGAACGTCAGCAGTCGGCGGCTTCTCCGGATAGATGGCCTTGAACATCCATAAAAAAGCATAAGAAATTATTTTATAAGCGACGATACAGTTGACTGAAGCATCTCCAAGCACTCTAAGCAATTAAGTTGCAGTATTCGAAAGATTCATCATTCAGATATACGTATCCAATTCGCTTCCACGTATTTTTTTATTAACGTGCGTCAATCATCGTAAAGGAGAACAACATACACGAGCACAGCTTTGATGAAGAAGATATGCAGCAAAAAAAAAAAAAACTAAATCGTGCTTTCATGACGCAGCTTCTTCGCGCCTGTCCCTGCATGGAGTGTCGTCCCTTGTTGTCCTTGCAGGGTCTGGGCAGAGATACGTTGAAATGCTTTCCGGAATACAGATGTCGAGTTACATGCTCTGGAAGCCTAAAATACAGATACTGAGATACAATTGTCCTTGGCATACTGGAATATTTCGGAGATACTTTTGCGAAAAGACAAAAAAAAGTATTTCGCAATACTCATGCAAGAATACAAATGTTCGGAATATTTTTTTATGTACTTCGGGAACCCTCACGCTCCTCAAAGATCTTCACTTGGCGCAGCATAATATTGTAACTATTTTTTCACCTGACTGAAACTTCCAAGTCAAGCATATCACTCGAATTCCTAAGAAACACTAGTCAATGAAGAAAAGGTACACATAAATCCTAGACACAAGATATGTATTGCCGAGATGGTTGTTG
>JALIZH010000621.1:0-21526 GCA_030522465.1 Rhipicephalus appendiculatus
CTGCAGTATAATGGTGCTCGTCGAGAATGAGGCATTTGACGACCGCGAAGGTATAGCGGATGCAAATGATGCGCTGTTTTTAAACAAAGGTGTCTGCGTGGCTCGGGGTCTTATTCACTTGACCAATGGCCGTGCAGATGTTCTACTCACGAATTTCAGCAATGAACTTCAACACATCGCCCAAGGCACGGCTATCGCCCATTTCTACGAGTTCTGTATGGCGACCGAACTATGCAGCTTAACGACAACGCCAACCACTTGTCGAGGGGCCTGCAACATCGACACATCTGTAACCATCAACCAGAACCTCCCGGAAAGTCAGAAGAAACAGATATATGCCTTGGTAAAGGAATTCGCTGACTGCTTCTCCACAGCCTCGAAGGTGCGGCGCACGTCTATTGCGAAGCACAGAATTATCACAGAAGACGCCACGAGACCAATATGCCAGCACCCATATCGAGTGTCGCAAAAAGAAAGAGAAATTATTAAGAAGCAAGTGGAGGAGATGCTTTCAGACGACGTCATCCAGCCTTCCAGTAGTCCATGGGCGTCGCCCGTAGTGCTCGTTAAGAAGAAAGACAACACACTTCGATTCTGTGTCGACTACCGGAAATTGAACAGTGTAACTAAACCGAGATGTATACCCCCCTGCCACGTATCGACGATACACTGGATCGGCTGCGATGTGCAAAGTTTTTCTCCTCCTTGGATCTCAAGAGTGGATATTGGCAAATAGAGGTGGATGAGCGGGACCGTGAAAAGACAGCATTCGTAACCCCAGATGGCCTCTACGAATTTAAAGCGCTTCCATTCGGCCTCTGTTCCGCGCCAGCGACGTTCCAGCGAATGATGGACACTGTCCTCGCGGGATTGAAGTGGCAGTCATGCCTAGTGTATTTGGATGATGTGGTCGTCTTCTCTGCAACATTCGACCAACATCTAGAGCGACTGCGCACAGTATTGGAAGCCATCCGCTCAGCAGACTTGACAATTAAACCGGAAAAGTGCCACTTCGGCTTCGAAGAGCTGCGATTCCTTGGACATGTCATTAGTTCTCAAGGCGTTCGCCCAGATCCCGAAAAAGACCGCTGCTGTTGAGAGGTTCCCGACACCCAAAGACAAAAAGTCAGTGCGTCGCTTTTTGGGTTTATGTGCATACTATAGGCGATTCGTGGAGAACTTCTCAAGGATTGCGGAACCTCTTACAAAACTAACAAGAGACGACGTGCCCTTCACATGGGGAAGCGAACAACAGCACGCCTTTGACGAATTAAGAAAACGCCTGCAAGGTTCGCCAATACTTGCCCATTTTGATGAGACAGCCGACACTGAAGTTCATACCGATGCCAGTAACGTCGGCCTCGGCGCCATCCTAGTCCAGTGGCAAAATGGTCAAGAAAAAGTGTTAGCCTATGCCAGCCGCAAACTCTCGAAAGCTGAGGCAAACTACTCTGCAACTGAAAAAGAGTGTCTCGCAGTCATCTGGGCACTAAGCAAGTTTCGACCCTACCTTTATGGTAGACCGTTCAGGGCAGTTAGTGACTACCATTCGCTGTGCTGGCTGGCAAGTCTCAAGGATCCGTCCGGACGACTAGCAAGATGGAGCCTTAGGCTTCAGGAGTAAGACATTACTGTAGTATACAAATCCGGGAGAAAACACAACGATGCCGACTGCCTGTCACGCGCACCAGTCGATCCAAGTGTATCTGAAGAAGAAGACTTCCCGTTTCTAGGCATTGTCAACGCATCAGAAATCGCTCAACAACAACGAGACGACCCGGATTTGCTACCGCTTATAGAACACCTGCAGGGTCTCGACGTTCAAGTCCCGCGCATATTCTCCAGAGGGCTCCCTTCGTTCTGTCTTCGAGGAAGTGTCCTTTACAAGAGGAACTTCGAGCACAACGGCGAAAAGTTTTTACTAGTCATACCTGCAGCCATGCGAGAAGAAATTCTGCACGCATGCCACGACGAACCAACATCTGGACATATGGGTGTGAGCCGTACATTCGCCAGGATTCGACTGAAATACTACTGGCCTAAGTTACTCGCATCAGTGAAGCGCTACGTCAAAACCTGTCGCAAATGTCAACGGCGCAAATCTCCACCCGTAAAACCACCAGGCCTTCTCCAGCCAATAGACCCTCCGGATTCTCCATTCCGACAAGTCGGCATGGACCTCCTAGGACCCTTCCCGACATCGTCTACAGGCAAGAAGTGGATAGTCGTAGCCACAGACTATTTGACCCGTTACGCTGAGACTGACTCTCTGTACAGTGCAACAACTGTCGAAGTCGCCAAGTTCTTCGTCAACAACATAGTCCTCAGGCATGGTGCACCCATCGTAGTTATTACGGATCGGGGAACAGCATTTACTGCAGACCTAATGCAATGTCTGATGCGAATGACGCATACTGACCATAGAAGAACAACGGCGTACCACCCTCAATCAAATGGCTTAACAGAACGCCTCAACAGAACTCTGACCGACATGCTTTCAATGTATGTCGATGTTGAACATAAACTGTGGGATGAAATATTGCCCTACATTACCTTCGCATATAATACCGCCGTTCAAGAAACAACCCGCGTTGCGCCATTCGAACTTGTATTCGGCCGAAGAGTAACCACCCCACTGGACGCCATGTTGCCACTAGGTGACGAAAACAACTATCCACCTGACTTGAACGATTTCTTGCAAAGAGCCGAGGAAGCACGACAGATGGCAAGATACCGAATACGCCACCAACAGCACATTGATTCCAGTCGCTACAACCAGCGACGTAGTGAAGCACTTTATCACCCCGGTGACAAAGTGTGGATATGGACCCCAGTGCGCCGCCGTGGACTCTCTGAAAAGCTTCTTTGCCGATACTTCGGTCCTTATGAAGTACTTCACCGTATAAGCGACGTCACTTACAAAGTCAAACCAGCTGGACACGAGAGCCCAAGACGCCGTAATCCCACGGAAGTGGTACACGTAGTCCGCATGAAGCCCTATCATGACCGATCATCGGGAAACGAGTGAGCGTCCACATGAATCCTTTCACTGTCTGACGCATCGGGACGATGCGTATGAGGGGAGGGATAATGCCGCGATGTGTTGGCCGCGTTCAAATAGCGCGCCCGTCAACATGCATATCGGACACTGCACGCCGTATCACAGTGCCGCGCAGCGACCATCGTGGCACGAGCATCAGGCCGGACCTGGCTCGCATGTGCCACGCGCTCGGGTGGCTCTCGCGACAAAGAAGAAGAGGACAGTTGAAGGACATCTTTAGAATTCGGCTGACTCGGACTTTGACGGCCATATAGCCACTTTGAGTCGTGGGCACAGGTTCGCCCATAATAAATACGTTTGTTTTATTAGTTTGTGTGCCTCAGCATCGCTACAATATATAGGAAAAATATATATAAGCCTCTAAAAAACTGTTTATTGGTGACGTTTCGATCGGAGACCGATCTTCATCAAGACAAAGTTTACCAGACGCCGATGCGCTTTTATATCATCGCCGTGCCGAGAGAAAGAGAGAAAAAAGAAAAAAAAGTGAGAAGAAGCGTACATACTGATAAGTGGTCACACGACCACGTGCGCGTACTGCTACATGCGCATAGCACCTGTATTTGGAAAAGAAAAAAAAATTTTAAAAAAATAATAAAAAAAAAACGGTGCAAAAATAAACGAGTGGCCAAAAAAGAGAGAGTGGTCACACGACCATGTGCGCGTATTTCTACATACTTAGACATAAACACCTGTTTTCTAAAAAAAAGAAAAAAAACAGAAAACACGAAGTGGACTTGTTAAGTACATTCCTGTGGTGCCCCCGGCACATACCAAGATATAGGAAGAAGCATGTTTCAAGAAAAAAGTGAACAAACCAAAAATATGTAGATATACATCGATGGTCCAGGTGGGCACGTTAAGCACATTCCAGTGGTACATTGTGAAGGTTCACTACGCAGGCTCATCTCTTCCCGGAGCTTGAACACAACAACACAGTACATTCCTTTCGTCCATTGTCACGTCCCACCTATTCTCCCCTGCCCCTCCGTAGCTGCTCCTGAAGCCTAGTGAGGGGGTCTACGTTCCTACGATCTCCGGTCTGTGGCTCAAGAATACTTCAGAAGAAAATGGAGAGCGTTTTTCACATTTTTGACGTGGGGTTCGAATATGTCATTCACTCGGTTGTCTGAGGAGGGATTTCATTGTAGAGGGGAATTATTCGAAAGTTGCCCACCCTTCTCGGAATGCGCGTGCAGATCTTGCATGCCCGACAACGTGTTCCGAGTGATATGCGAAAAAATACTACTAAAAAAAGGAAAGAAGTTTGGTTAGGATCATTATTATCCTGAATCTTCCAGAGCGCGGATTGAAGACAGTGTACCCGGAGTGATATTTAGACCAGCCTTTAATGTATCAAATTTATAAATCATGTATGATTCGCGCTGCTCACGCTCCCTTGTACTGGAGAAACCGCTTTGTAAGAGTTTGACCTTGATGGAATCAAACGGGTGGTTTTCGGAGTTTATATGCCGAGACAGAGGCAGGTCCGGAAGCGAATGAGCATGTGAACGATGGTTATTGAAGCGGGTGCGGAAGGCCGTGTCAGTCTGACCTATGTATTGAATACTGCATATTCCGCACTCGAGAAGGTATACTACATTAGAGCTGTCGCAGTTAAGGTTTGAGTGAATGGAGTATTTGAAATTGGAATGTGTGCTTTGAGCAACGTTGGTTACCTGTATGTGTTTGCACACCTTGCAGCGGGCCTTGCCGCATGGCTGACATCCAGTTATAGGTGTCTTATCGGTTTTTGAACGAACAAGATAATCTTTAATGTTTTTGGGGCGTCTATATACAACTCGCGGAGGGGAAGGGAAAATTTTTGATAGCCGTTCACTCTGTTGTAAGATGTTAAAGTGTTTCTTTAGAATTTTGTTTACGTTGGGGGGTTGCTTCCAAATGTTAGAACTAAGTTTTTCCGTCCCTCTTGTTTTAATTCTTTCTGCTGGTAAAGTAGCTGCTGGCGATCTAGGTTTGCCACTTTATGTATGGCGTCGTTGACTATAGAAGGAGGATAATGTTGCTTTGCAAGTATGTTGCGCAAGTTCTCTGCGTTGGCGTCAAAGTCTTCGGGGCGGGAGCAAATTCTTTTGAATCGGTGGGCCTGCGAGTACGGGATGGACGTCTTGCAGTGACGAGGGTGACAGCTATCGAAATGAAGGTATTGCTGCCTGTCTGTAGGCTTTTTGTAAACGTTAGTAGTTAATGATCCGTCTTTTACCTTTACGTGGACGTCTAGGAAATTTATTTCAGTTGTTGAGTATGCATAGGTGAATGTTATGTCTGGATGAACTTTGTTGAAAGATTCTATAAAATTAATTAAGCTCTCTTGCGTATCCGTCCAAATAATAAAAATATAATCTAAGAAGCGTCTGTAAAGAAGTGGCTTAATTTTCTGGGTTGATAGAAACTTAGTTTCAAGATCATTCATAAAGATGTTTACGTAGTTAGGTGCCATACGAGTCCCCATAGCAGTGCCATTAATTTGTAAATAGTATTGGTTATGAAACTCGAAGCTGTTGAGTTGAAGTACCAGCTTAGCATGGGTTTCAATGACTGTTGGGTTTGGTGAGTCATCCAATTTATCTGCACTATAAGACTCTACTAATGTTTTGATGCCGTCACTATGCGGAATATTGGTGTACAGGGAAGTTACATCAAGAGTTACAAGGAAGGCACCATCAGGGATTTTTACATCTTTGATCGTCCTAATGAAGTGGTTGGTATCACGTAGGTAGGAGGGATGTGTAGGCGGTATGTTCTTAATTAAGGAGTCTATGTAACTTGATATTGGTTCGGTGAGGGTACCTCTTCCTGAAATTATTGGTCGGCCGGGGTTTCCTTTTTTGTGTATTTTCGGAAGCATATAAAACCGTCCTGGTGTGGCACGTGCTATAGTAAGCGCCCTAGAAAGTTTGGGATCTAACTCTCCGAGCTCTACCAGATCATGGAGTGCGGTGGTTATTATTGCTTGATGTTCTAGTGTTGGATCTTTATCAAGTGGTTTGTAGAAAGAGGTGTTAGTTAATTGGCGGGTGCCCTCTTGGATATAGTCGGATTTATTTAATATTACAATACCTCCCCCTTTATCCGCTGGTTTTATGACGATATCTGTTCGATCACTGAGTGTCTTAAGTGCTTCATACTCCTTTCTTGAGAGGTTTTTCGCTACTGCAGGTCTGTGTGTGTTATATTCCCGCAGTATGTCTTTTTGGACGGCTTCGATGTAGGTATCTAGATGCCTCTCCCGCTGAGAGCTTGGTGTCCACTGTTGCCTTGAACTAGAAGGTATTATGGTAGTGGTTTCCCTCTGGGGTTTGTCGAAAAAGTATTCCTCTAGGCGAAGATTCCGTGCGAAGTTATCGAGGTCTTGTAATAAGGAGAACTGTGAGTCCGCGGGAGATTACTGCTCGTTCATGACTACTAAGTTGAACGTTGGAGAGGTTAATTATGTTTTCTTCTATGTTGTTTTGTGTGTTAGTAGTGCCTCTCGGCTGGTCGTTAAAGGTTTTATGCGTGCTTCCAAGTTGTGGCACAACCACTGGTTGAGGGCCCTCTGGATTGCCGATGTAGAGCTCGCCAAAGTACGGAAGTTTATCCCTTGCCATTTTTTTCTCCTTAATTTTCAGGATTTCTTCTGTCCTCTTTTTCTCAAAACGTTCTAGTTCAGCAACTTCTATAGTGGATAGGGAAGTATTAGATCTAGCTTGACGTTCCGCCGCCCTCAGAGACGCGAGCACCCTTTCACAGCGCGCCACAACGAGTTCGGTTAGTTTTAGTGAAGCAGATTTCAGAATTAGATTACATTGCTGGGTTTCCTCTTCGTCAAAGTCATGCATTGACGACTTAAATGATAGTCGAATGCCCTGAGGGGCGATACCATATCGTAAATAAATTTTGAGGCTTCGCACATGCAGGTCATGGCGTAGATGTTTATCAACAATTTTTCTTAACCTAAGGAAATGGGGTGTCTGTGGTATAGCGCGCGCGTCGTCTATAGTCAACGACGCCATACATAAAGCGGCAAACCTAGATCGCCAGCAGCTACTTTACCAGCAGAAAGAATTAAAACAAGAGGGACGGAAAAACTTAGTTCTAACATTTGGGAGCAACCCCCCCCAACGTAAACAAAATTCTAAAGAAACACTTTAACATCTTACAACAGAGTGAACGGCTATCAAAAATTTTCCCTTCCCCTCCGCGAGTTGTATATAGACGCCCCAAAAACATTAAAGATTATCTTGTTCGTTCAAAAACCGATAAGACACCTATAACTGGATGTCAGCCATGCGGCAAGGCCCGCTGCAAGGTGTGCAAACACATACAGGTAACCAACGTTGCTCAAAGCACACATTCCAATTTCAAATACTCCATTCACTCAAACCTTAACTGCGACAGCTCTAATGTAGTATACCTTCTCGAGTGCGGAATATGCAGTATTCAATACATAGGTCAGACTGACACGGCCTTCCGCACCCGCTTCAATAACCATCGTTCACATGCTCATTCGCTTCCGGATCTGCCTCTGTCTCGGCATATAAACTCCGAAAACCACCCGTTTGATTCCATCAAGGTCACACTCTTACAAAGCGGTTTCTCCAGTACAAGGGAGCGTGAGCAGCGCGAATCATACATGATTTATAAATTTGATACATTAAAGGGGCCCTGCAACACTTTTTGAGCATGCTCAGAAAACGCTGCCTATCGGTAGTCCAGGCTCTCGAGAACACGCGAGCCAAATATTATAGCGCAGCACGCGGCGTGGAATTCATAATAAATTCTCAAAGTCAGCCAGAACTTGCTTTCTCTTCTCTCAAAAATCACTCGTCAGTGTCGTCACCGACGAGAGTATCACTCGCATCAGCCATTGGCTGATTTGAGCATGGTGCGCTCGGTAGTTACAGAGACCGCCGCGGGAGGCCGCGACTTGTCCACGCGTGCGCGCGCGATCGCAATGAAAATTGGCGTATTCGAAGAAAAAAAAAGAGAAAAAGCGCTCAAGATCACGAGGCGCGCGTGACGTATTTTCTTTCCCCGTGCCATCCCTCCCTGCTTAGCTTCCAGCGCTTTCGACGGGACGAGAGAAGAGAGAATGCAATTGCAGCGTGCGAGAAATATTTGTAACTCCACTCGTACTGGACGGATTCCAAAAATTTTTGCGGCAGTGAATTCGTGAGGCAATAAGCTCCTTTAGTGAATCCATTCCATGGGTACTTGAAAAAGTGTTGCAGGGCCCCTTTAAAGGCTGGTCTAAATATCACTCCGGGTACACTGTCTTCAATCCGCGCTCTGGAAGATTCAGGATAATAATGATCCTAACCAAACTTCTTTCCTTTTTTTTAGTAGTATTTTTTCGCATATCACTCGGAACACGTTGTCGGGCATGCAAGATCTGCACGCGCATTCCGAGAAGGGTGGGCAACTTTCGAATAATTCCCCTCTACAATGAAATCCCTCCTCAGACAACCGAGTGAATGACATATTCGAACCCCACGTCAAAAATGTGAAAAACGCTCTCCATTTTCTTCTGAAGTATTCTTGAGCCACAGACCGGAGATCGTAGGAACGTAGACCCCCCTCACTAGGCTTCAGGAGCAGCTACGGAGGGGCAGGGGAGAATAGGTGGGACGTGACAATGGACGAAAGGAATGTACTGTGTTGTTGTGTTCAAGCTCCGGGAAGAGATGAGCCTGCGTAGTGAACCTTCACAATGTACCACTGGAATGTGCTTAACGTGCCCACCTGGACCATCGATGTATATCTACATATTTTTGGTTTGTTCACTTTTTTCTTGAAACATGCTTCTTCCTATATCTTGGTATGTGCCGGGGGGCACCACAGGAATGTACTTAACAAGTCCACTTCGTGTTTTCTGTTTTTTTTCTTTTTTTAGAAAACAGGTGTTTATGTCTAAGTATGTAGAAATACGCGCACATGGTCGTGTGACCACTCTCTCTTTTTTGGCCACTCGTTTATTTTTGCACCGTTTTTTTTTATTATTTTTTAAAAATTTTTTTTTTCTTTTCCAAATACAGGTGCTATGCGCATGTAGCAGTACGCGCACGTGGTCGTGTGACCACTTATCAGTATGTACGCTTCTTCTCACTTTTTTTTTCTTTTTTCTCTCTTTCTCTCGGCACGGCGATGATATAAAAGCGCATCGGCGTCTGGTAAATTTTGTCTTGATGAAGATCGGTCTCCGATCGAAACGTCACCAATAAACAGTTTTTTAGAGGCGTATATATATTTTTCCTATTTTGTTCTACGGCAACCGAAGCCAGACTCTTCATAATCTATATATATATATATATATATATATATATATATATATATATATATATATATATATATATATATATATATATATATCAAGAGAGAGAAATAACATCATTGACACTCGCACTTGGATGTCATTTTTCATACACAGATAGAGAATTTGTTAAATAGTCTTTAAGAACATTCTAAAACGTCCGCCTCGGTGGATCCGTGGCTAGGGTGCTCGGCTGCTGACCCGAAGGTCGCGGGTTCGATCCCGGCCGCGGCGGTCGCATTTCGATGGAGGCGAAATGGTAGAGGCCCGTGTACTGTGCGATGTCAGTGCACGTTAAAGAACACCAGATGGTCAAAATTTCCGTAGTCCTCCACTACGGCGTCTCTCATAATCATATCGTGGTTTTGGGACGTTAAACCCCACATATTAAATTAATTAAAGACCATTCTAAAAAAGGGACAGTCAGTTTTAGGCCGCATGCACTGGGCCAACAACACATATATGCGTGTTATGCAGGAAATAATATTACACGCGACGCTTTTTATGCATTACCACACAACTTTGCGCAGCAATACATTTTTTGTCGATACCAGCCTCCCCAGTAGTATAGATTTGTATCCTTCAATGAAATTTTGTTAATGACTAAGAGCTGCTCACTAACCCGCCACAGTGGTCAAGTGGTTATGGTGCGTGACTGCTGATTTGAAGGTCACGGAATCGAATCCCGGCCGCATTTTAGATGGAGGCCAAAATGCTCGAGGCCGTGTACTTAGATTTAGGCGTGCGTTAAAGAACCCCCTGGTGGTCGAAAATTCCGGAGCCCTCCACTACGGCATTTCTCATAATAGTATGCTGGTTTTGAGAAGCTAAACTCCAATAATTAATTAATTAAATGCTGCTCACTAATAATTGCGTTTTTCAATGCGAAGTAACCCTTCGGGAACCAAAGGCACTTTGAGCGTTTCTATCTACTTATCTATACCTATCTGGTCACCTACGTCTGGGTGCTGTCGTGGTTGCCTCCTTACCTTGGCATATACCAAAATTGGCATAGGAGGGCATGAGGGTATGACAAACATGACTGCCTGGTCGTGACACAAATAACGTGTACATCATATCGTGTACGTGTGTCAGATACCCGTATACCAAGGGCTGCGGTATGCGGGTATGAGCCTTAAAGTTGTATCTACCCAGGAATGGCGACAACAGAGCCTTGAAAAAATCTGGCATGGGCAGCGTTGATCCGTTCAACGCAAAGAATAAAAATCTGGATCCCAGCAGGAATCGAACCCATGCATTTCGTGTGGCAGTCATGTATTTCTACCACAGAACCACGCAAGGTCTTGAATCTGCTTTGCAAAAGGCACTAAGCAGACATCAAGCCGGTGCAACGTTCATTGTGGTTACTGTACTAGCTATCTAAATTTATAACAAGGTGATAAACATTGCATTTGTACTCCTATTATACAGGCGCCATGTCTGGTTCACATTAATTGTGGCTTCAGAGTCGGCGCCGCTTTTATAACAGTCTCATAAACATTATATATATGCAGTCATATGACTCAGCAAGCTATAATCAAGCGTTGCTCAGCAACGGAGGAATACGCTAACGAACGATATTCGCAACAGCGCACCGTATAACGTGCACTTCATTTCGATGAAATTTACGTCCGTGCCCTAACGTGAGTGCTGACGTTGCGTCAGGTCATAAATTGCCATTTAAACGCCAGTGCAGTCAACGTACCTAGTAAGCGCAGGATTTGCACACTATACTACTCCATTTAAAAAACACTTTGATGTACCCCGTAACGCTTGTCTGAAATAAAATAAGAAATGCGGCATAGAGAGGTACTCGCTGACTGCTTCACATGAAACCGATTCCCACAGTTCGCGTGATCTGCCAAATTGTAAGACGAATTTGTTTTATGCCGGGTCGGGGTCCACCAAGACTTCAGTGACGTATTTCCGTCACGGAATAAATGTACACGATCAGATGTCTGAGAAAAAAAGTTCCGTCAACGGGCATCGAACCGACGACCTCTCTGTCCGCAGCAACAGGTACCGAGCACGCTATCTGCTGCGCCGCGGTTACAGACTCTAACGGCTTTAGAAACGCGCCTTTTATTTCTCACACTGTGCTCTTACGGTGCACTTGGTCAGCGGGATGGTATCGCTCTCTTTGAGTGGTAAACTAAAGTAATTCAACATTACTGTGGCCTCCTCGAGTAGCACCTGCAACGCGTGTTGCGGCGCGTTCGTCCCCTTCGTCGAGTTTTCAGCAGAAGTGCAATTTTGTCAATGCATTAACACACCGCGAGGTGGCGACCTTAGCCCAAGCGTCGCGAGCAAGTTCGAAAACATTTCCCGCGAATAATTGCTCGTGGTTTAAAGCGTGCTACCCATTACATATACTCCGTTTCACAAGCTGTTGGCAGTGCAGCCAAAGGTAGAGCTCTCTCGTCCAATCAGGGCTGTATGAGCACAGCAAATAGTCCCTCAACTATCTTAGCAATCCAGCACTATTTTGCACACTACAAACGCATAAAGTGACAGTTTGGTTAGGATTGATGTTTTAAAGCATCCAAAGCGTTTTAATAATTCGTGAAATTAATAGAAAAAACCTGCATGGACGCGCCTGAGCGGAGGCATGTTGTGAGGTGGTGATGCGCCGCTTTTCGGCAACATGGCGTCGCCCGAGTTGGTCGTATGTCGAACGCGTCCCACGAACTGCTGCCGGTGAGCCATCCATGGAGTCCGCGCGACTTTCCCAAGCTGGCGAAACAGATAGCTTTAAACGCTAGCTCTTCGCGTCTTGTGCTGCGAGAGTGCAAGCGTGTATTCACTCACCAAGAGGACAGAAAAACCTACCCAGGTGAGCGAGCGAACGCTCTATCGGTGGAAAGCGCTGGCGGAGAACGCGGGCAGAGTCCTACCGCCGAACAAGCGTTCTTATTGGAAAGGCCGAGATCGGCGAACAAGCTCGACGATTTTGAACTGAGCTTCTTTCGATGGGTGGTGTACATCTTTTTTGAGAGAGGTGCAGCGTTTTGAAGAGGACGAGACGCTACTGACCGTGTCCGCAACGACGATGCTGAGGATGGTGAAGCAGCTTGGCTTCAAATACAAGGAACGCTCTCGGAACGCATTAGAAGTGACGCACATTGTGCAATGTCGCCACCGGTTTCTGCGGAACAGCGACGCCAGATTCAAGTTGTGATGAGGACGATGATATGTGAACCCTTCTAACGGGCTCATGTCAATCATTACGTGGTGCGTACTGGACGGGATCATTCAGTAATGTTGCAGGGAGAGTAGCAAATATAAAAAAAAACATGTTTTATTATGTCGGAAAATAAAGCTTCGCATTGATTGATTCAATGATTCGTTCGTTACCTGACTCAGTGATTCACTAATATTCATTGACTGAATGATTAAAGTAAATATATTTTATACCAGTGGCGTAAACTTGAAAAAAAAAGCTCTGATGCGACGAAAACTCGTAGGAACAGGTGACAATATAACCAGACAAAGCCGGGCCAGTTCCTTTGGAACCGAAGTCGGCCCGTCCAAAAATAAACGAAACAGATCAAGATATTTAGTCAAGATGATGCCAAGCGCCACCTGCTACAAAATTAAAAAGATAATTAGTATAGTAAACATTTTTACACAGAGGCGGGGCCACTTGTCAGATTCACGGAAGCCACATTCGCGTAGGAACACAATTATGTAGTGCGCTCTGTCATGATTGGCTGAGGGCACCCGTGCCTTCCACAGTACTGCCAACAGCTTGTGAAAAGGAGTATAGTATGCACTAAGTGATTGAAGTACGCACCAGAGACAGGATATCGCTATCGCGTTCAACTCTTAAAGGAGCTTAAGGGTCCCCCCAATTTTTTGTAATTGTTGGACATCTTCCCACAATTGGCGGCCTTTCTTCCTTCCGTAGGAGTAACCCCATGCTAACGTTGGGGCGTTAAAGTCACCCACGACGACAGGAGGGAAGCATTTCGCTGCCTTGTCTGCGGCGGCAAGGAATCTATGAAATCTATGTTGGTGTCTGGGGCTGCTGAATGCACCTTGTCAACGCTCTTTGGGCGCCGCCATAGTCCTCTCTGGGCTGTTGTTAACATGCGTGACCCCCCAAAAATGCACTGCCGAGGCTGTGACGTCGCTTTTGTACTCCCGTGCAACAGCCCAGAAGGCAGGGGGATCCTCCTCTCCTTTAAAAAGGTGTTTACAGTAGCACAATTTTGTGTCATTCAATGAAGTTGCGTAACTGTCGAAAATCTGTTCATTACTAATTGCGTTTTTCTTTGATGCAGGAATCAATGACTTTACCATTTGCATGAATAGCATATCACTTTCTGAAAGGAGCAGTGACACCAAATTTCTAACTCGAGATGTGGCGTTCACTCGATTGCTTGGTATGCATGAGTTTTTTTAGCGAAGTATGAATTGCCTCTGTTGCGTAGAAGTTATTCTAAAGAGCGCGCAGAGGCTCAACGGCGCGTTCATGCCATGCATCATCATCATCATCATCATCAGCCTGTCTACGCCCACTGCAGGGCAAAGGCCTCTCCCATGTTTCGCCAATCAACCCGGTCCTGTGCTTTCTGCTGCCACGTTATACCTGCAAACTTCTTAATCTCATCTACCCACCTAATTTTCTGTCTCCCCCCTCACGCGTTTGCCATCTCTTGGAATCCAGTCAGTTACCCTTAATGACCAACGGTTATCCTGCCGACGTGCTACGTGCCCGGCCCATATCCATTTCTTCTTCTTGATTCCAACTATGATATCCTTAACCCCCGTTTGTTCCCTGACCCACTCTGCTCTTTTCCTGTCTCTTAAGGTTACACCTATCATTTTCCTTTCCATCGCTCGCTGCGTCGTCCTCAGTTTAAGTTGAACCCTCTTTGTAAGTCTCCAGGTTTCTGCTCCGTAGGTAAGTGCCGGTAAGATGCAGCTGTTATATACCTTCCTCTTGAGGGATAGTGGTACACTACCATTCATGATTTGATAATGCTTGCCGAATGAGCCCCATCCCATCCTTATTCTTCTAGTTATTTCATGCCATGCAACATCGACACTATTTTGACGTGTTCAGCTAGCTGCTAGGCCACGCCTCAGGCGCTGAGTGACGATGCGCGAGCAACGCTGACGTCGACAAGTTTAGTGTTGTCATCGTGGTGCCTACTTGTGGTACCGCCTGGCGGCGATGCCAGGCTGCCTGGCAACGGCGTCGCTTGTTTTGTTTTGCTTGGTTCGTGTAGCGCGTTCATGTGAATCCTGCAGTTTCGTTGTGCTGCTTCGAATGATTTGTCTTGGAGTCGTGAGCGCGAATGTGATTATTTGAAGATACGATCTCCATCGCATTACGTACCATACAGCGTACCGTGAAACCGTTGTGCGCTGCAATTGTGCGCCTCAAATAAAAGAAAAAGCGAAAAGTTTGGTGCACCATTGCGAAACGCTACCCCACAACGCGCTCACAGGAATAAAAACGCCAGGCCTCCGCCTTTCACTTTTTTAGGGGCGAAGCTCCTTCAAGCGGCACCCGTTCGTCCCTCGTCGTAGTCGTAGTCGTAGTGCGTAACCAGTCTTACGCTTTGACCTCCAAGTTGGTGCCGGTGGGAGATTTCTCCTGTGCGTTGTTGAACAATAAAAAATTCGCAGCGTGCGCGTTAACTAAAAGCCGAATTCTTCTGTCTCTCATTCCCCATTAGCAGCCATTGGCATTTCTCCTGTGCGTGATTAAACAATAAAAATTTTGTTCAAAACACCGTTGATTGATGAAATAAACCAACGAAAGACGCCAGATGTTTTCTAAAAGCAAAACGAAAAGACGCCAGATGTTTCTAAAGCAAAACGAAAAGACGCCAGCTGCTTAACGAAAGACGCCAGGTGTTTTCTAAAGCAATGGTTTTATAATCAAAACCATATCCGCGATACAGGTTTGTAGTTGACGATGCTCGTTGCCGTCGGTGTGTGCTCGTATGGATAAGGATGCCGCTGCAACCAGTGCAAGAACCACTTAGCTTACATTTCACCGACCACAAAGCGGTCATAATGAAAGGACAACGGAAACCAGCAATAAAAGTTTGATAAAACATTTAATCAATCGTTTCACGTCATTTTTATCGGGCGAATTAACGGAAGAAATTTCACGGTTTAACCGATGATTACTTCCAGGAGCTTCGCCCAATCTCATCATCAGTGGCGTAAATCATGGGGGGGGTCAGGGGGGTCCTGACCCCCCTGTGTTCAGGCTGGGGGGGGGACACCCCATGCAAGTGTCCCCCCCTCGAGATTTATCTTCCATATGTCATATTTGAATTTCTTGACAGTCATGGACAACGCACTCCGTAAAACCAACTCTGAAATCTGAATCAGTTTCATTGAACAGAAACTAAGTACTTCTAGCCGGTACACACGATGGGGAATACCTTGATGCGCTAGCACAGAAAGTGGCACAATTTTTATTGCGTAATATCACCCGAATGACGCAGCTGCAAAAATGCTAGCGCCTGCCTACGAGTTGCTATTAGAAACTTCGCCACGCGGTGTCACTTACTGTTGGATACTCCGGGCTATTTTTTGGTGACTAGGTGCCGATGCTGATGCTTGTTTTATAATAATAATAATAATATAAATAATAATAATAATAATAATAATAATAATAATAATAACAATAATATTATTATTATTATTATTATTATTATTATTATTATTATTATTATTATTATTATTATTATTATTATATGTGAATGCATAATCTTAATTTTATATGATTAAAAATAAAGCATATATATAAAACAAAATGGCCGCCATTGCAAGATGTGTGTCCCCCCCCTTGTTGTCTTTATGGATTTACGCCACTGCTCATCATCATTCACCTCGTGGATCTGCCGTCAATTTTCTTGTCGCGTTTCAGTCTCTCAGCAGTATACAATACAATTGACACATATGGCGACATTCGCCAACTAACCAGTTATTATGAAACATTGGCTATGCTTAGGTAGACGCAAACACGACAATAACCGATCAAAGGGCACCAGTACAGAACGTATGGTTCAGAAAAATATCATTTCAAACAATTAACACGCACGCAGCGTTCTTATGCGTAGTTGTGACATGTCTTGCCAGCCATCATGGCCCAAGCGCGCGTCTCCAGCTGCCTCCTCGTCCCTGTTGGGTGGGGCGTCGATATCAGAATCACTTCTCTGAAGAGGATTGAACCGTAAATGATTCGTCGTGTCGCGAATCGCAGCGATTTCAAATTCCTCGGTGTTTTCACTGTCGCTTGTGGACGCTGATGACGGCGGCGACGACGATGGGGGTGGCGAACACGTGATGAATCAGGTGATTGAGCACTGACGACGTCACTGCGGGAAAAAAAAGAAAACTTAGACGTGTTACAACGTGACAAGAATGGGCGTATTCATTTCGTTCTGCTGGAGTGTCGGTTCGGAACCTTTAGGTATTCGTCCTTATTTATATTTACCAAGTTCCGTGAAAGAAGGAAAAGAAACTTCAGGCTGGCTAACTGTCGTCGGCCAGCAAGAGTTGGGACACGTGCTTGCAAACGCAGCGCGGAAACACTTTCCTGTATGGCATACTTAGAATAAATAAATCTAAGAGCCCTGTTTTGAATTTTTTCCAACACATCGTTCATGTTCTTTTGGTGCTAGTTCCAAACTATTGCTGCGTATTCTAGGACGGGTCTAATTAGCGTTTTGTACGCTGTTAGTTTAACTTGAGGAGAAGTGCCAGTCAGTTCACGCCTTAAAAAAGCCTAGTTGCTTGAATGCTCGTGCAGAAATCTGATCAATGTGGACATCCCATTTTAAAGACTGCGTTATTGTGACCCCCGGGTACTTTACGGTATTCACGTGTTTGATGTCTGCCCCAGAGAGGGTGTATTTAAAGTGAAGCGGTGTCTTTCTTTGGGTCATTGTAATACACATAGTTTTATCTGTATTAACTTGCATACCGTGTTTTTCAAACCATTTTCCAATATTCTCTAAAGATTTGTCGAGTTTTACCTGGTCTTCTGTTGTGCTAGTAGGAGAGTATATGACGCAGTCATCTGCAAAGAGCCTCATTGTAATGCCTGGTTCCATAGCAGTGTAAATGTCATTGATGTAAATGAGGACGAGTGTTGGTCCTAGTACGGATCCCTGGGGAACGCCAGAGAACACGCCGGCGTGGTTAGACTCAGCATTATTAAAAGAAACGTATTGGGTGCGATTGGAGCCAAATGATTGAAGTTTTTGTATGAGTAACGAGTGCAGGATGCGGTCGAATGCCTTAGAGAAATCAATAAATATCGCATCTATCTGCTCTCTAGAATTAATAGCTGTAGCAAAATCATGAGTAATTTCTAAAAGTTGGGTAGTGGTCGAAAGCTTCCTTCTAAAACCGTGTTGGTTTGGGTAAAGCAGATCATTGTCCTGCAGATAGTTCATCATTGCTTTATTTATGATATGCTCCATTAATTTGCAACAAGTGCTTGTCAGTGATATTGGCCTGTAGGTGTTTATCAGTTGTTTGTTCCCACTTTTATGGATATATATATATATATATATATATATATATATATATATCCATAAAATTGGGAACAAACAACGGATATATATATACGTAGATTATGAAGAGTCTGGCTTCGGTTGCCGTAGAACAAATAGGAAAAATATATATTGAAGGGGGTCCGTCCTATGTACGGCTGGCGCAGAAGCTTAGCTACGGTTCCAGCCACACACAGTCGCACCGTGCGCGTATCAACGGCCCCTTCCCACCCGTAGCTCAAGTCTCGCAGCTACGATGGGTTCGGGCGAATAAGGCAACAGGCTAGATCAGCAAAACAACACTTTATTGCTACGTTAGCAATACCGCGTAAAAGTCGCTTAGAGGGATCGTCCGCTCTATGAAGAGAACAAAGGGTAAGGCTTACTCCTTGGTCGTGTGGCTCGCAGGGGGGACTCGGAGGCGATGTTACCTGGTGCCGGCCTGGTACGAGCTCCTCTCTCCGTCTCCTTGTCGGTTTTGTTCAACCTCCGGTTACCCTCCCCGACAGCGAGGGTTGTTTCTCTCGCCTAGGGAGAGTACCCCGTTCCGCGAGTCGGGAAGGGGGGGGATAGAGCGCACTGGCCGCGGGAACAATGGCCCTCCGAAAGAGGCTGCCTTGCCCCTTTCGAGCGACCAGTTCCTCCTCGCTGCCAGGCTGAACGCGCTGCTATCACGGGAAAGGAAGCATGGGCGCGCGTGCTCTCCCACAATATACGCCTCTAAAGTAAAGTAGATAGGTGGGCGAGTTGGAACTGATCCATATTGAAAACTTTTCAGCGCGCACGGGACGGAGCACAAAGAAGAGGACACTACACAGGACTAGCGCTGTCTAACAACTGAAGTTTTATTGAAAGAAAATCAACCACCATGAAAACCAACAACGCATGCGCGAAAGTTAACTGTTGCAAAAGAACTCGTTGAGCTTACGTAGCTCACATTCTAAAAGGCAAACGGACGGCTCAGATGTGCAATCATCTCCCGCATCTTTTATGAAGTACGCTTCCGCGAGTTCCCGTGCCCTTCTATCACTATGTTTGCGCAAGATGACAGTGTTGTCAAAGAACGGTTTACAACCACAAGCCCTACAATGTGTAGAAAGGTGTGACGTCGGCGTTCCCTTCAAGGTGCAATTGTGCTGGCGGAGTCTTTCGTTGATGCATTTCCCGGACTGGCCTATATATACCCTGCCGCAGGAGAGGGGAATCCTATAGACCACACCAACGGAGCAGGAAACGGGGGTTTGCGATGCTTCATCGTGCAACCTACACGCGAAGTTCCTCTAGCTTTGTTCTCAATCGCAGCACAAGCTTTTCCAACTTTTTGGTTTGAAGAGAAGAGAACGTCGACGTCAAAACTTTTTGCTATCTTCTCAAAACGATGAGACAGCCGGTGCACGTAAGGCATGACGGCATATCTCCTGGGCTTATCGCCTGTATCATCGGTTACGACTTGGCGGGATTTGCACTTCTTGATTAACCTTTCCGAGGCTGACACAAGAACATGCGCAGGGAACCCAGCGTTACGCAGCCGGTCAACTTGTTGCCGAAAGCTATCCTGACATTTGTGTATGCAAGACTTTTTCAGGGCTGAATGCAACGAATTCATTGCGATGGCATTCTTAATAATCTTAGAATGACTTGAAGTATAAGAAAGCAGAGATTTCTTGGAGCGCGGTGAGAAACACCAGCAAACATGGTCACTTTGGAAAAACAACCGGAGGTCCAGAAACTGCAAACACTTGTTACTCGGCAATTCACAGGTGAAATTCAGTCCAAACGCCTTTTCCTTAAATAACTTCATAAGGTTAACGTGGTGGAAAGGGGCACATCCTTTCCGGAAAAGAATAAGGTAATCATCGACGTAGCGAAAGATTTTCACTACCAGATCACGTGCTTCACAGTCTACAAGCCGGTCAACAGTACTTAGAAAAATATCGCTCAAAACAGGTGCCACCCTAGAGCCGATACATACACCAGACTTTTGTATGAACAGCTTCCCTTCCCACGTTACAAAGGTGGACTTTAAATAAAAGCTCAATAGCTCCAGAAACGCCTCAACAGAAACTAGGCTACTATTGACAAAGGTCCAGTTCATCGTTATCCCCGGTAATGCAAGATTTCACAGATTCCATCAACTGGTCGTGCGGGAGAGAATAAAACAAATCTTCCGCATCGAGACTGAACGCTTCGCAATGACCAGGATTACTGTTCGCTAGAAACTCCACAACAGCACAGGAATTAGACACTCGAAAAGGGTCCACGACAAGTAGGGTAGAAAGGTGCTTCAGCAGGTAGCCGGATACTTCGTGTTGCCAGGTGTGACGTTCGGATACAATGCAGCGAAACGGGACCTCAAGCTTGTGCGTTTTTGCGGCAAAGAAAACCTGAAGAGTGTCCAGGCGTGCCTTGTCAACCGCTGAGGCGATGCGCTCAAGGCCAAACTCTTTCCAGAAGGGAGACGGCTTGCTTCTTTACGCGGTTAGACTTCAAAGGTGAAGGCTTGAAATTTTTCGAGACAGCGCTCATGGCTTTCTCCGAAAACGCCTTCTGCTGAAGTACCACGAAGTGACCTTCCTTGTCTGACAGCAACAATCTCAAATGGTTATCAACAAAAAAGTTCACAAGTGGTCCCAGTCCCCCTGAAGGTATGGGCCTACCTCTTGGTTGAGATGTGGCTGAGACAAGGGTCCTTATGCACGAAGTTCGCTCCCCCTTCCGGAACTTGTTGCGAGATTGAGCGGGTAAGGGCCAAGGTGTCGAGCGTAGACAACTTAGGCTCAAAGCAAAACTTCGGACCGAGCTCTAACACTCGAAGCAGCCTGTCAGGAACCTCAACGTCCCCCCAAAACTTGCGCCTCCACTCTTTGCGGGGTTTAAAAACTGTTTAAAAAACTGTTTATTTGTGACGTTTCGATCGGAGACCGATCTTCATCAAGAGGAAATTTACCAGGCGCCGATGCGCTTTTATATCATCGCCGAGAGAAAGAGAGGGGAAAAAAATGAAAAAATACGAGAAAAAAAATATATAAAAAAAGAGAGAAGAAGCGTACATACTGATAAGTGTAATGTATGTACGCTTCTTCTCTCTTTTTTTTATATTTTTTCTTCTCGTATTTTTTTTATTTTTTTTATTTTTTCCCCTCTCTTTCTCTCGGCGATGATATAAAAGCGCATCGGCGCCTGGTAAATTTCGTCTTGATGAAGATCGGTCTCCGATCGAAACGTCAGAAATAAACAGTTTTTTAGAGGCTTATATATATATATATATATATATATATATATATATATATATATATATATATATATATAGGGATCACTTTCGCCCACAACCAGTCATCAGGAAGCACCGCTGTTTCTAACAATACAGAAAATATTTTGTGCAGGGAAGGGGTTAACTGAGTAGCATAGCGTTTAAGAAATGCATTAGAAATTTCATCCGAGCCTTGCGATTTTTTCACATCAAGTTGAAGAAGCAGGTTAAGTATACCAGATTCCGATATTGTAACCTCTGGCATGTGGCCTTCACTGTTAGACAAGGGTAAATAGGAAGACAGCGTACGTGTGAAAACTGATTGGAAGTAAGTGTTAAAAGCATCTACGATAATATGTGCGTCTTCCACGATA
>JALIZH010000622.1:0-12632 GCA_030522465.1 Rhipicephalus appendiculatus
CAGCAGAGCTGGTGGGCGCCTAGCTGCTCCCTGGCCTGGCTAGGCTTGCAGTGGTGTAGCCAAGGGGGAGGGGGGGGGGTTGGGGGTTTAAACCCCCCCCGAAAATTTTCAATTTCACTTGTGCATATATACACGCACACATACAAACCCACGCACGAACATACATAAACTATGGCTGAACCCCCCCCCCCCCCCCCCGCCTGAAAAAAAATATTCTGGCTGCACCCCTGTCCGCACCACTTTGACTTCGAGAGTAGCGGCGTCTGTGCGTGTACTTCGCACGATTCAAGTATAGTAACGCAAAAGTCGAATGCGACGTATCGCACACCGTAAACGAGCGGGAAAAAGTAAAAAAAAAAAAAAGGCTGACGAATCATGAAGGCGCGCGCTGTCAGAGCCTGCTGTACTGCGAGCTGTCTCACTAAATGAATTTGGAACAGGAGCAAAGAAAAAAGACAGAAAAGAAAAAAGACACGCTCAAACCTCTTGGATCTCATTCTTTGCTCTTCGCTTCGACACTCCTCAGCGAGAAACAGAAACTTAATTCGCTGTGCGACTGAGTGTGTCTCCCATTATGTTGACAGGTGACTCTCGTTCACTCGTCCTGTTCAATACCGGCTTTCGCTCGGTTATCCAGAGACCCCGCACTTTCGCCGTCACGTCCGAACCGGCTCCGTGTTCTGCCGCGTTCTCTTCTTAGCAGTGTTCGCGTGAAGCCTATAGCTTTCCTACTATTCTCGGTCTGTCCACACACCCCCTCCCCCCCTTCTCTTAACTACCTCGGTCTCTAACTGTAGCACACGCCTACGTTTCATTGGGAAACTTTCAGTCGTCTCAACCCGGGGTCTGACTTTCGTGCACGCTCCATGGAAACTCATTACTCTATATAAAAGTCTAGCTGTCAGCGAACTAAGATACAACAGGCCGTGGTACGCCGCTCACCGCGCTTTTGCTCTCCCCCCCCCCCCTTTCCTTACCCGGTTAACGTGGTTACGCCTAGCACCGGACGTGATTACTGTTTGCGCAGCCCGCGCTTACCGCAATCCAATTTAGTTGCGAGCAGCCGGAGCCGCGCTGTCGGATGGGTGTGTGCGAACCCGTGTCTCTGGGTGTATCACAAGCGTGCGCGTCGTATATTGATTCTACAGATGCGCACTGCCACGTACCACACTCTAAGTGTTTTTCTTTTGTGTGTGTGTGTGTGTGTGTGTGTGTGTGTGTGTGTGTGTGTGTGTGTGTGTGTGTGTGTGTGTGTGTGTGTGTGTGTGTGTGTGTGTGTGTGTGTGTGCGTGTGTGCGTGTGTGTGTGTGTGTGTGTGTGTGTGTGTGTGTGTGTGTGTGTGTGTGTGTGTGTGTGTGTGTGTGTGTGTGTGTGTGTGTGTGTGTGTGTGTGTGTGTGTGTGTGTGTGTGTGTGTGTGTGTGTGTGTGTGTGTGTGTGTGTGTGTGGAACCGCAAACCCCGATCAAGACGCGTACGTGTTATCGCAGTTCCAAACCACTCTTTTCCTCTTCATTATATCATTGCAAAAGCAAGAAAAAAAAAAGCCAGAACGTACCTTACGATTTCTGTCGAAGTCAAATGCGATTAAAGGGCAGGAAAATCTAATCAAATCAGATTGGAAGATGTAAACACATAATACTCAGAACGAAATACCTGTGTGGCTCGTCCTGTCTTAAAATACCGAAATTAAAGGTCAGCAGCGTACATATCTGTTCAAGAAGCGAGAAGATTGTCGCATAAAGCTAGATTTAATTTATGAATTGAAATGTTTACGTACAAAGGAAGACGTATTGAATTTGACTTGACATGATGTAGCGTTTACACGCAAGGTCAAAGTTATTTTTAATTTCACAAGCGCAGTTTTCCCCGTTCTTGCACCAAGAATTGTAAAAAAAAAAAAGGGGGGGGGGGGGGGACGCTTGAACTTCGCCTTCAAGAGTAGAATGCGATAGTTTAATCGGGCACCGTGCGCATCGCCTTCTCAATTGCTAGCCTCGCTTCGATTCTCGCTGCATGCCTCAACCGTGCTGTAAGGAAACGAAGACCGTGCGCGTAACATTCGTCGTTTCAAAGTATCATTGAATGTCTATTGCAAGCACAGTTCTTAAGTGCCCACTACGCCACAATTGTTCCTTTTGCGAATAAGCGAAGGGCCCACTACGCGTCCGTAAGGCAACAAACGAGCGCTCGTGTGTGTTCTCCCTGTCCCGTCCTCGTCACTTCAGTGCCGCGCTTAACTTTACGATCATGTTACACCAACAAGGCCAACTATCTACCCTTTGTTACTTTCGTCGAGAATTTTATACACGCTGTTCTTATGGTGCCTTTGACATCCGCTGTGTACCCATGACGGTCTTAAAGAGAACTGAACAACTTGCTAGACGAGCCTCGCTTTCGTATATGAAAGCGGGAAACATATGCGGGGAGAAGGAAGGGCCGCTTGACGTCATTCGAAGTCCCCGTGTGAAGTGGAAAGCAGCTGCAACCTAATCTATACCCGAACGCTTGGGAGGGTGTTCCCATTGCTCACAGGCGCATTATCATCCATAATGCTGTTTTGATGCTTGTTTTGTGGTTTTCTATATTGAAACGTATAGTGCGGCATGACTGACTGCAAAGAAAGGTATTCCGTTGGCCTTCAATTGTTAAAGCGCCCCTAAACCACCCAGAGGTCGAAATTTAGTTGGGGCGTTGCAGTTGTCCACGATTTTACAGCAAATGCGTTCGTCGGCTCCTCTGTCCACCTCTCCGAATGCACTTCCTCCGCTTCCGAGGTGAAAACGCAAGGAGCGCGCGCATCTGCTAGCAGAGGGGCCCGCGAGCGTCTGTTGGTGGTTTAGGGGCCCTTTAAACTGGCGTTTTGTTTTTACGCCACGAAAATTTCCGACCAACGAGAGGTATACAGCTTCGCCGTAATATATACTGCTTTTCAAACATCAGGTGCAAGCGGGTGCAACGCTGCGGAGGCTAGCGAGACTTCTTGAAGTAGAGGCGTTCGCATTAAGAAACAGTTCGATGTTTTAAATGCGAATTCATTTCTTAGTCGGGCTATGTCAGGCGGCGTTGTCCGGCGTTGTCCGCGGAGGAGGAGGAGCAGGATAGGTTGAGGAGGTGTCCGCGCGCCGGCAGGTGTTATCTCTCCGCTCTCACTCCCTCTCCCATAGCAACAGCTGCGGGCGCGCGCGCTTATCCTCGCCCCCTAGCAACCGGAGCATGTGGTGCGAGAGAGTGTAGGAGAGGGTAGGTGCAGTGCTTCGCCGCTCCTTCTCTCGCCGTTCGCTCTCTCTCCTCCCTGCGCCCCACTCTCCCGTCCGCTCGCGCCTCGCTCTCGACCGTTCGCTGGCTGGGCGCCTCTAAAGGCGATGGCAGAAGTCGGTGTCGGCGCATTCGCATTTCCTCACGATTCCCTTCGGGGAGGTGGGGGGCATTTTTTACCACACAAAATAGATTTTTCTTGTCGCTCTTAGGCTGAGCATTAAAGATCTCTTGTGCCTTATAAATAAACAAATCCTGTCATACGGCTGGATCGCTTATCGTCTTGGCCGCGCGCTTACCACGACGTAAGTCGGCCACGAGACACGCGGAGTTATACATTTTGCTGACCGAACTTCTTACACAGCTTCCGCAGCGTTGTATGTTGTTGTATGAACTGGAGTATGGGACATCTTTATGCAGCTGTGTGTTTGGAAAAAGTTTATTTCAACGTAGGACGCTACGAACATTTGGGTAGAGTGTCTATGCAACAAGGACAGTAACACATACAAATAACTAAGCACTACGTACTGTGTGTTTAGAGAAATTTATTAACACAGACTATGGACATCAATAACATTTCAACAGAACAGAACATGCACAGACAGGCAAAAAGTTTTGTTTTTTACTGTTTAGAAAAAGTTTATTCGCACTATGTACAAAAACAAAAAAACGTAATAACATTTCGGTGATCAGGGGTATATACACATCGGGACAGCTATGTGCTACGCAAACATCACTATCTTGCAGTGAAGATATCATTAAGCTAATATACATGACTAAGATATGGCATGGAATACACAAGGACTCAATGAGATACAATGATACAATGGATACAATGGTACAATGATAAATGATACAATAGACGCAATGAAACACTATGGATTACAGACAAACGTGATAAATGCAGATCGGGAGAGTACAAGAGTATGAACAACGACTCGACGGGTGCTGTCTAGCACCACGTCGGTCGAAAAATGGGTTGCACCCTTTCGTTTTCCCCATTGACGAAAGGGCACGACCAATGCCGCAAGAACTCGCGCTCCCCTATAGGAAGAAGAGCTCTTCGGAGAGGTACGTGAGGATATCGCGTCTCATTCGCCCCAGTACTGGCCACAAAGCACGCAGGCGGAAATTCCCTGCCACTGCCTCGCATCGGTTTCGCCAAAGGCTGAACAGACCCGCAGCTATTAACAGCATTGAGAAGTGCCCGCGCGGAAATCGGCCATCGGACACGAATGTTCGGACACCCTGTCCACGGAAACCTGCATGAACAGCGCGCCAGAAGACGCGTGCCACCGCGTATTCGCATATCAGCAAGCATATTTGTAATTCGCACATCGACGCAGTCTTTATTACAGAGGGTGAACCTCCACTCGGTGCAACCATCGTGCCTGCTCTGGCTGTTCGCGCAAGAAATGAACAAATATTGTCGTGACAAGTCCGACAACATGCATTTGTGATACAAGTCCGCTTGCTACGTCAGTTAAACGCACGTACTCCTTATCAAATAACTTCCTCATAATTTAAGGATGTTGCGAGGAACTTGGTATAGAATGACAGTATTTGGTAAGTCGGGACATATCAAATGCCTAGAAAGTTACACAGAAGTGGACGTTGCAGTTAGCGATATGGAGGGAAGAAGGAATGGGAGGACGCTGCGCATTTAAGAGTGGAAAGCGATAACGTTTCGGGCTCTGTCAACACCGCTCTGTTCGTATCACCTCCTCACTCACAAGATATGTTCTTAACGGGACCATGCAACGTTTTTTTTTTTTTGCCCAACCACATTGAGCCGGCCAAGCTAGTCCTAAGAATCATTTGCAGACCGATTTAAGCTCTCTGCGTCGAGTGTGTAATTTATTACGAGACTTTAAACATGGATGGGTGGATGGAAACAACATTACTGAAAGTCCGGCGATGTTCAACAACCGCTGCTCAGGTCTCCCATGAGGGGACTTCGAGGCCTTGCCTCGTCTCCGCGGGCCCGCTGGACTGACCACTCTTGTGTCTTGAAGTTGGAGTTGCGCAGAGCGGCGGCCCACTTCGACGCAAGGGCCTCCGGTGCTACTGCCATTTCAGCTGCTGTAACAGGGCACTCCCGCAACATGTGCGAGAGCGTCGCTGTAGTTGCCCTGACATAATTTGCAAGTAGCCATCGGGTAGTGCGCGCGGAAAATGTGCCGCAGTCGCACCGGACTGGGCCAGGTGTGTGTCTGCAACCGTCGCCAGACGACCGCCTGGCGTCGTTTCAGCTTGGTATGAGGAAGGGGGCAATATCCGCCTGCCTAACTGGTAGTGCTTGGTGGTGTCGCTGTACCTGACTAAGCGTTCCCGCATGTTTTAAGGCGACAGCCTTTAATGTCTCATGCTCCCGTCCGTCCGTGCGTCCGTGCGTCCGTCCGTCCGTCCTTCCCTCCGTCCGAGCCCCTGGCACGGTGCCAGGTGGACGCCGTGGTGCGCAAACGGACGCCGGTCGCGTCGGACTCTACAGTGCTCGCGCTTTGCCTGAGTAGCGTCGCTGTGCCCAGCGTTTCCAATCATGCAAGGAGGGAGACGCGCGCATAGCGTTCAATTCTGACCGACCCCGTCTCAATGGACACAGGCGTTCGCGGAACACACTTTGGAATTTACAAATTGTCCGTCAATATAAGCGCTGGAACGCGGATGGCGTTTGCACGATGCGCAAATCGCGAGTAAATACGAACGCATGCGAACGGAGGAAGATTAGTCTCGCGTCTCGCTGCGATTCGCGGTAAAAAAATTAAAACAAGAAAAACACGCACACATTCCGTTTGTGTGCATCCCACTGAGAGTGTAAAAGAAAAAAAAATGCCCCCACCTCACCGAAGGGAATCGTGAGGAAATGCGAATGCATTTCGCGCGCGCTTCACTCCATTTATAATATGGTGGTTGTGGTTCGAAGAAGGAAAAGGCGCCTAATTTCTGCAGCCCGGTCGGGAGCACGGCGCAGCGCCAGTTTTTTTTTTGTTCTTTTTTTATTTTATTTTTAAAATTTTTTTATTTTTTATATATATATATATATATATATATATATATATATATATATATATATATATATATATATATATATATATATATATATATATATATATATACGTGCGAGCGAGCGGACGGGAGAGTGGGGCGCAGGGGAGGAGAGAGAGCGAACGGCGAGAGAAGGAGCGGCGAAGCACTGCACCTACCCTCTCCTACACTCTCTCCACACACGCGGGAGCTCCGCCGAGCTCCCGCGATGCGAGCGCCCTCACACACCAGAGCGCGCTCCTCCTCTCCACTCACTCTCCGCTACTCCGCCCGCACCACCTGCTCCGGTTGCTAGGGGCGAGGATAAGCGCGCGCGCCCGCAGCTGTTGCTATGGGAGAGGGAGTGAGAGCGGAGAGATGCGCACACCGACGCCTGACATAGCCCGACTAAGAAATGCATTCGCATTTAAAAGACGTAGCATAGTCAGTCGAATTGCCACAAGCTTTCGCCGAACACACTTTTCAATGTACAGTGTCCTCCAATTTTTGAACCAGGAGGTCCGAACTTGCAAATCGCGCTACGGATCGTAGCGGCTCAGCCGAAAGAGTTTTGAACTTCTCGCCAGCATTGTTCCATGTTACGTAGCCCCGGTGAACGATCTGATTGGTTATGTCCAGCCTACGTCACTGAACCTCCACTGGGCAACGAGCGCCATCTGCCTGTGTTACAACGTGCTCCGTGTTGACGTGAGCTATGCGACCGGTTTTTATCTCGAGGTTTATTCTCTCGGACACCATGGAATGCCCTTTCTGCGCTGTGTACTGCAAATCTAGCGATTAATGACTTCTAAAACTGCGACATCTTGTAAGACATTTAGGAGACTGGCGTACGGAATCGCTTCAGCTCGTCGCTGCAGTGAGCGTCGGGCTCTCGCTATCCGATCAACGGCAGGATCCACTCGTCTGCGGCCGTGTCTCCACCCCTGATGACACAAGCCGAGTCCGAGCCTGAATTTACGCTTATCGGTTATCGTTCTCAAGTACTTTTTGAGAGGGTAGCACAGCTCAACCCGTCGAGTGGGCTTCCGTCGCCAGCGATGGCTGTGCGTTCGACGAGTTAGAGAGGCAAGGCAGTGCTGAGAATGAGGGTAACATATTATTGCCCGCAGATGCAGGGTTGCCGTTGGGTGGACATGAAAAGGCGCCAGAACTCACGCCAGAAGTAGCCAAAGTAGCCATGTCATTTGATATTATCGCCAAATTTCTAGCCAAATAGAACACAAGCGGTATTATCAACAGAGTCTTTACTATTGATGAATAAATAAAACCATTTTAAACAACTAAAACCGCAAGCTTAAAAAAGAGCCATGGCGCCAACTGGAAATTTTCGTCGCCGACAGGGTCCAAAAGTAGCCAATTTGGCGCAAAGTAGCCACCAACGGCAACCGTGCGCAGATGTCTTAATACAAGGTGGGTTGCTTAATTATTGGTATGAATGATTTGATCGTGTCGTAGAGTTAACAGTGACAAAATTTCAAAAACAATTTCCGGCTCCCTTTAGGTCACACAGCGACGTAACTCTCTTGAAACAACACCCTTTTTTTGCCCAAAGTACAACTTTCTTGCTCATAAATGGGGTATTAATAATTACGCGGAATGTCATAAACCTAATTTTGTTTACTTTACACTTTGCATGTGCAGGTCATCAGGGCCTTTATCAAGACATTCTCGCTTGCTTCAGCCCTGCGGACCCTTCCAGTTTTCGTCCGGCAAAGAAAATTTAATTTGATTTACTCAGGTACGCGCATCAGTACATTCTTCAAGCGCACTTCACAAAGAGAACAGCCAAGGTTTTCAACCCCCTTGAGAACAGCCCACACGCCAGGTCCCTCTGTATTCAGCCTGAGCCAGCAAGCGTTTGGAAATCATGCTCACATCGCATTCGGAAGACTTGGGTTCGATTCCCTCCCCCAACCCAAATTTCCTTTTCCACTCGAATACTTCACTTTGTCTGCTGAAGCTGCGCCGTATTCTTTGGCGTTAGCCTGAGCACTCTCTGGCCTCCTCAGAATTTGTATTGGTTGCATCCAACCGGAATGACTTTATCATTCACGGACAACGCCGTCGCCGCCGACACCGGCATTCCTTTGACAAGGCGTTCTTGATGCTTCGGCGTTTAAACAGTGATTCTGGCGGTAAAAAAACTGCACATCAATGCCACTAAATCAGCCAGAGGTTTCGCATGGCTCTATGCTGCCTGTTCCCGTGACATTCTATCATGCGCGGGAAACCTTTTGGCCCACGTCAGCCAACTCACCAATTCGACTCCTCGCTGCCATCCTCAGTGACGTCACTCCTGCTGTATGTCGCAGTCCAAATGTCATGTCGCTCACAAAACGCACCGCAGTGTAGTGTCTTTCACAAGTTAGCCTCGCTGCAGATTCCAATGTCTGGACACGATGTCACGGGGTCAAGCGCATTTTATTTAACCGTCCCGCTAAAACTCGCATCAACTCATGAGTCACTCCCTCGATTTGGCATAGTGATGCGCTTTGGCCAGCCAACATGCAGTGGCAAACAAAGCTTAGCGCACCGATAACTTCAAGACGTCCTATGAGGCTTGGCTGAGATGCTAGAGCCAGCTACGCACGACTATCTCGTAACCTTACGTGAACCTAAGCCTCCCAATTTCTCGCGCATTAAAGCAGCAGGAGCAAGCCCTTATTAGCGCTGCCTATGACATCAGCTGCATGCTTCCCACCTCAAAGGTTTAACAGCGAAGCTGTATAATTTATGATTCCAATTGGAATCATAAATTATGTAGGTCAGTCAGCAAGCATCTGGTAAAGATAAAGCGTTGTTCTTCCTCAAGAGCCCGTATTTAGCATCTGCCCTACATGTGGTGTCAACATGGCACACACAATAATGCGACGTCACGTCTGAACGAAGAAATTACAGAAGCGGTCGTGCTGTTCGCGCATTTCGTTGTTGTTGTTGTTGTTGCCTCTATCCTGTGGCACATACCCACTCTGGGGGATTGGCCAAGAAAATGTATTGTATGCTATGGGTGATAGCTATCGTATTGCTTGGCAACATATAATTTGAATTTGAAAAAAAAGAAAAATAATGCTAATAATAATCATAAAAAAATAAAATAAACGTTAAAAAAAATAATTAACAACAGCAACCAACATACCCAAGAGGGAGCTAAAAAAAAAAAAGAAAGAAAGAAATAGCTGTCGATATAACAATAACGTACTGAAATTTTGCGGAGACCAGACAGCTGTGTTTGCCTTACCCAATCAAGATGGAGCGTGTATTTTACATTTCAATTCATTGTAAAGTTTCTTTGCGAGTATTTATTGAAGGAGACATTATATTGGAATACGTTTAGTGGCTTGAATATAGTTACAAACCGCATCGAATACGTCTCGATGGCAATGTCCCAAAACGGAGGCACCGAAGTTTAGAAGGTTTTCTGTGGTTAATCTTAAACCTACCTTCGAAAATGGTACACCAAGAAGTCTTTTTCTAATTCGTGAGTAGTTGCGACATGCTATAAAATAATGATCTATAGTTTCTGTTTCATTACAGAATGGACAGAGGGGCGATATGGTCAGACCAGCTCTGTGCAAATATAGGTTTAACGGGGGGACTCGGCATCGAAATTTGGTGATAAGAACTTCCCACTGTCTAGATTGACTCCACTGAGGTTTCCATGGAAATTTGAGGTGCTGATATTCTGTCCATTTTGTTATAGTTTCCATCATATCTGTATGAATTGCTAATTTTCTGTACCTGATTGCTGCTATATATTCTACTACTGGAAGTACCGAAATTACTGGGCCATCAAGCGATGCTCGTGCTAATGAATCGGCCATTTCATTTAACTGTAATCCGCAGTGGCCTGGGACCCACAATAATTTCAGGGACTTCAATTGTGGAGAAACTAATGTGCGGAAAGTCATTAGGGCTCGCGATTGTTCTGAAGCTGTCAGGGCTGTACACACCGATAATGAATCTGTGATGACTATTGCACTGCTTTCGTTAGAAGGTAATTTTCGAAGCGCCAAGATTATAGCCATGAGCTCTGCTTCGAAAACAGGGGTAAAATCTGGTAGTCTCACTGCGAATGACCAACCAAGGAAGTTGGAGGCAATTCCTACGCCTGCCTTTTCCATTAATCACGGAAGCATCTGTGGCGATTACGTTATTTGTTTCAGCATGGGTCAGGTAATCTTGTAATCTGTTATTTAAATATCTGAGGGATTGGAACTTAGATTTTGGTGGGAAGATTTCGTCGTATTTTATCGTAATATCATGATTCGAACCATTAGTTTCAATTACCGTTCTAATGTCCACATTTATACTGTCCAGTTTCTTTTGGACAAAAATAATCTGGGGTGTATGAAATCGGGGCCAATGCGCCAGAAAGAAGGAATCAGGGTCTCTAATAAAGGCGTTCTCGGATCTTCTAGTCTTTAAGCTGTAAAATTTTAAAAATGTTTGCACCGTTAGAATGCGGAAACGACAAAGGAGTGTGGGTAAGCGCGCTTCTTGATACATTACATTGATAGCCACAAACCTCGGGAGTCCCAAACACATTCGCAGAGCTTCTCGCTCCAGCAGAATCAGAGGTTTTGTTTTATAGATAGGGCTGCCCGAAAATAATATGCACCCAAACTCCAATATTGGGCGCATGTACATTTTGTATACCATTAACATGGTCTTCCTACGTAACCCGTATTTTCGGTTACTCAGCCTGCGCAATAAGCCTGACGCCCGTTGGGCCTTTGCTGCTATATACTCTATATGTGGAGTCCAGTTCAGTTTTTCAGTATAGATTATGCCCAAATATTTGACAGAATCCAGTTGTGGAATGGGTTCCTGCTTATATACTATGGTAATTGAAATTGAATCTGCCAGGGGAAATACCAAAAGCGCACTTTTACTGATGTTTAATGACATGGAAATTGAATGCAGCCAAATTTCAAGGGTATTAACATATCTTTGCAATTTTTGATGTAATGAGTAAATGTCACTGTCTGCCGCGAAGAACGCAATATCGTCTGCATAAATGTAGACAGCGACATCCTGGTCAGTTGGAATAGAGCTCATCAGTACATTAAATAATACTGGAGAAAGAACTGCCCCTTGGGGAACTCCGCGTTTCTGTTTGAATTTAGAGGAGCAACATCCATCTTTAACGCAATAAAATTCCCTTGATTTGAAAAATTCTGCTACCCACTCAATTATATATTGTGGAAAATTTAAACCCTGAAGAATATTCAGTAAAATGGAGTGCTCAACACTGTCATAGGCTTTAGCTATGTCAAGTGTTACTAGGGCAGCATGTTGTCTTCTTTTTTCGTGCAAGCTGTATTCGACTCTCTAAATCAGCATGGGCACACCAGATGGAGCACTCACTACGGAAACCAATTTGATTTGGTTTTAATATTAACTTATCTGTCATCCAAATACTAATTCGGCCATGTAGAACCCTCTCTATAAGTTTGACCAAGTTAGAGGTTAGAGAAATGGGCCTTATATTTTCTATATTAAAACCTGATCCTTGCTTTTTTGGTATGGGGATTACCTTCGCTATTTTCCAGTCATACGGTATCCAGGCGTTCTTTAACGAGTAGTTTATAATATTAAGGATGTCACCGGGCGATAACTTGAATAAAATTTTAAGCATAGGAACTGTGATTCCGTCAGGCCCAGGAGCTGACGAGGGTAAACCTCTAACCACGTTGGACACTTCGGACATTGTCACTTCTTCAAAGTCCGTCGTTATAGCAGATTTTTGCCAGTTGTTTGGCACAGTCGAAGAAAATCTGCTTTCCAAGCCTTTGCCAATCGACTCTAAAGATTTTGTCATTTCTTCCGGTGACAGACATTCATAATCAGAATTTACTGGAGACGGCAGGATTTTGCGAGATCTCATATATCTGAATAACGCTTTCTTATTTTCAGGTTTCGAAAGAAACTCAAATTGTCTTTTTTGTCATAGTCTTCTTTAGCTTTGGCTACCGTGCGTTTTAAATCCAGCGGCAATAAATTTATAGTCTGACCAATTTTTGGGGGACTGATTATGAATTAGTTGCTTCCAGGCTGCCTGTCGTCGTCTGTGGTCACGTGAGCAATCTGAATTCCACCACGGGCTAAATGGCATCCTCTTGGCAGATTCAATAGTAAATTCAGCTTTTTTGTATGTTCTTTTAAGTACTGCGCTTAGTTTCATTGCTTTAGTTTCATCACTATCTTCTGAGGGGGAGAAGCTAAGGCTGCTTTGAGGTCATTATAAAATTTCGAATAATTTATAAAGACTCGAACATATGAACATGATGGCATTGTGGGGCAAGCAATTTCAAACATTATGGGAAAGTGGT
>JALIZH010000623.1:0-24280 GCA_030522465.1 Rhipicephalus appendiculatus
TTATGTTCGCTTTCTAGTCACATCCCGCAATACCGATTTTGGTGTATATCAAGCTAGCGAAACGGTCACGAGAGTTCCATGATCGTGGCATGCAAGTCATTTTGCACATGACATGTCATGATTTCCATATTACCACTTGTCACTTATGCTCGTCATACAGTCACGTCGCTCAAAAGGACACTTTTTTTTTTACACTCTCAGTGGGATGGCACACAAACGGGAATGTGTGCGTTTATTCTTTTTTAATTTTTTACCTCGAATCGCAGCGAGACGCGAGACCAATCTGCCTACGTTTCACATGCGTTCGTATTCTCGCGCTTTGCACATCGTGCAAACGCCATCCGCGTTCCAGCCTTTAAATTAACGGACACTTTGTAAATTCCAAAGCGTGTTCCTCGAACGCCTCTGCCCACTGAGACGGGGTAGGTCAGAATGGAACGCGATGCGTGCGTCTCCCTCCTTGCATGATTAGACAGGCTGGGCACAGCGACGCTACGCAAGCAAAGCGCGAGCGCTGTAGTCCAACGCGACCGGCGTTCGTTTGTGCGCCCCGGCGCCCACCTAGCACCGTGCGAGGGAAGGGCTGGAGGGACGAACGGACGGACGGATGGACGTGAGCATAAGACATCAAAGGCTTTCGCCTTAAAATTTTTTTGTATATCAAGCTAGTGAAACGGCCACGAGAGTGTCATGAGCGCGGAATGCAAGTCATGTTGCACATGACATGCCATGATTTCCATATTACCACTTGTTATTTATGCTCGTCACACAATCACGTCACTCAATACCAAATTTGGTGTATATCGAGCTAGCGAAACGGCCACAGGAGTACCATGAGCGTAGCATACAAGTCGTGTTGCCCATGACATGTCATGATTTCCATCTTACCACTTGTCATTTATAAATGCTTGTTATACAGTCACGTCACTCAATACCAAGTTTGGTGTATATCAAGCTAGCAAAATGGCCGTGAGCGTGCCATGAGAGTGGCATGCAAGTCATGTTGCACATGACACGTCATGATTTCCATATGACCACTTGGCATTTATGTTCGTCATACAGTCACGTCACGCAATACCGAATTTGGTGTATATCAAGCTAGCGAAACGGCCGTCAGCGTGCCATGAGCGTGGCATGTAAATCATGTTGTACATGACATGCAGATTATGATTTTGATATTACCACCTATCATCTATGTTGGTCATGCAGAAATGTCTCATCGTACCAATGTTTAGATATATCAAATTAAGAAAACGGCCTCAGGACCACTATGGCCATGTCGTGTAAATCATGCTTTTTATGACAAATTATTCAGGATTTTCATGATATGACCGGTCATTCATATTCGTCATACAGTCATCTCATGTCATACCAATTTTGGTATAAATCCCATTAACGACACGGCCAGGACAGCCCAAAGTCGTAGGCGGCAAGATAGATAGATAGATAGATAGATAGATAGATAGATAGATAGATAGATAGATAGATAGATAGATAGATAGATAGATAGATAGATAGATAGATAGATAGATAGATAGATAGATAGATAGATAGATAGATACGCTCAATTCGCCGAAGTTCGCTAAGGAATGCTTCGCATTTAAAATTGGCCGCGTATCGGCGTGCTTCGCTGCAAATGTCGTCGAAAGACGATAGTCTTCTGCCTGCCGTACTA
The DNA here is from genome assembly GCA_030522465.1 of Rhipicephalus appendiculatus. Taxonomy (NCBI): domain Eukaryota; kingdom Metazoa; phylum Arthropoda; class Arachnida; order Ixodida; family Ixodidae; genus Rhipicephalus; species Rhipicephalus appendiculatus. Next base: position 1,676 of record JALIZH010000623.1, read on the forward strand.
CATGAGTCCTGGTCTCATCCGCGGCCACCTGTGATGCTGTTCTCGAACCATATCCGCCCTGGCATGACCAAGCGTGTTCTCGGCGCAAGGGGGGGTGTTCTTGGCACCGTGTAAAGCTGAGAAGTCGCGCAGAGCGACCACGAAAAGAGATTCTCTTGTTTGCAGCGACGGGTGCAGACTGCGCCAGCTATCGTGCGTCGGATGAAACACGCGGCACTTCGCGCGACCTCGGCGACAGACGACGGCTCTTCGCATTTGCGAGGCAGCCCGCATTTTCAGCGCAGCCTAAGAAACACTAGGGTCTTTAGAATTAAGTGTCTATGTATTTTCTATAAAAGAACACACCACTTAATACTTCCGTATTGTTGTTGCGCCTCAGATATGCGTAATATTTGGTTTTTGATCGACAATGTTCACAAGTATGCACGCAAACGACTGTTCAAGTTGGCTGGGCGTTCAGCAAGTGGTTAAGCTTTGGCCGAGTGGTTGAATCGGTTGACAGAGAGACAGACAGACAGACAAAAATTTCTCCGTTGAAGTATCCCAAGAAAGACTATCGCCTTTAAAACTTCGAGGACGCTGGAGCTTCGCCTTCAAGAGTAGAACGCGATAGCGTAGTGGTGCCCCGTGCGAACCACTTCCTCAACTGCTAGCCCAGCTTCGTTTCTCGGGGCACGCCTCAACCATGCCGTAAGGAAACGAACAAATCTGCGCGCAACATTGGCCGTTTCAAACTATCCTAGATTGCCTATGCAAGTGCAGTTAATGCCCACTAGGCCATAATTTTTCCTTTTGCGAATCAGCGAAGGACCCACTACGTGTCCTACGCAGCTCCTCACTATGTTGATACATTTTCAGCTGATGATGAATAAATATATCTGAGCGCTTGGTAATGGGTGGGGCTTTAAACCCAGATTTGTTGCGAAATTCACATGTTTTGACGTCTGGCGAGATTCTACGATTCTGCCACGCAAAATTACATGCGTTAAGGAGACGTTGAGGAGTGTTTTGCATGGTTGTGTGGTAGAACGCCTGCTTGCCACGGAGACGGCCTGCGTTCGATTCTCACTCCAGCCTGAAAGCTTTATTTATTTTATTTTCATCTTTTTGATTTGTAGGTCACGGACAAGATGATAATTTTTCGCTCACAACCAACGACGCCGGCGCCGCCATTTCTGCGAAACGAGCTCAACGCTATCGCGTTAATGTATTCACAACTGTAGCAGGGGCAGTGCCGCAAGGAAGTAAGCAAGACCAAGCCGGCGTACGGCACACGCGTTGACGTTCATACGCATATTACCACTATATACCACTATACCATTTCCGTAATCATAACAGAAACGTCTTATGATTACGAAAGCTTCATTTTAATGAGTCGAAGCCCACGGGGGTGCGCAACGGTGGTCGCGCACAGAAATTTCATTTACGCGAAACACGCGCGCTGATGGAACCTAGCAATTAGATAAACCTACCTTGTTTTCGTGGACTCGCCCACGTTTGCATAATTGTCTAGATCTTCTTAGTTCTGGTTGTCTGCGGAAGGGAACAGGCGTGGAACCGCAGCGAGCACTCCAAGTTTTCAAGCTAGTTCACGAATTCCCAACGTGCCCTGCGTAAGCACGTTAAGTATATAGCCTTTCGCGAATGCACATTAAGCGCTACGCGTTTCCTTTCGTGCGAAGCAATGGGCAAACTAAACCTCGCCGGCTCAGTCTCACCGCCTAAGCTGGGAACCATGAAAACACTTTGTAGGTTTTCATTTTTAGCATCATAGCAGAGACGCGAATAGTAGATCAGAGAGCCATTCGTTCAAGTAAATTTTATTTATTAGTTGGCTACTGCGTCGGGAAAGTTTTGTAGAGACAAAGCTTCAAGAATTACTGACGTCCGGCGAAAAGGAACGATCTTTTGGGACGTATTTCAAAACATAACGCGCAACAATCCACACGACTCTTTGGCCTGTGTACGCATGCGTCATTTGCGGTTACACGCAGTTTCAAAACATGTTTCACTGATAACCTCGAGCACCATCTTCGGGAACGTGCCAGTAATGTTATACGAGGGATAACATGCTGCCGGCACTGAAGCGAAACAGCGCCCTCACGCTCTCCTGGATGTTTTATCGAATGTAATCCAGAGAAGGAAAGTTGTTGAACTGAGTCCGTTTTTTTTAATTTAAGTGATTCCTTTACATGATCGACTAGTAGAAAAAGATCACTTCGGTCTGTTCAGGAGCGCTATAAGAGACGGCTGACATGTGTGCACAACAAACTAAAATGACTAGGTCTGAAGGCGGCCTTTTATCATTGACTTAGGTTGTGGCACTCCCACGGCGGCGTTCGGGAGCTTTGGTGCATTCCTTCGGTTAACCCTCTGTTTCAGCGCGTTGCCAAAGTGAATCACAGAGGCCACGTGGAGAGATGCGCGTGATTGAGATCACGTCCACAAGGTGCCTCAACGGTCCCTGCTTCTCGCAATCTTTCCATAAACCAAATGAATTAATTCTCATTGTGTATACTGACAGTTAGAGTTGGCCTTTCTTATCTTAAGTAAATTTTGCTTAGATATCAGATGAATCCAATAGACTCCTAACTGGAACTAGAACCATTGAATACTATTTTCGCGGAACTTTTTCTCCGGAAGCGCTCTACCGATAGTGCCTGGAAGAAAACCAAGAACCTGACTCGATGCTTGTGCGACTAATTAATTGCTTCTGTTTGTTACATGTTGTCAGTGTATAATGGAAACTCGTAGGACATAATGGGAGATCCTTTTAAGAGTTTCACATTTTTGTTTTGTCATCTGTTTTCATTCTTTTCACCGCTGGGCTGTAGCGTCCCCTGACTGTGTCCCCTGTTTGTAAATGTACGTAGTTTGAGTGGTGTTAAAGCTTCATTTATTGTTCTGCGCAGAGCGGGACGTTGGAAATGCTGCGCGACGGCCGCAACGTGAGCGCAACGTTCGCCATGTCGCTAACCATGGGTATCCTGGACTACCGCGTGACGGCGGCAGGCATGGCAGGCATTGACGGCACCTGGAACATCGCCTGCTCCAACAGCGAGCTCCAGCCCTTCGATCAGGTAGATGATCGAGTCATCGTAACTAAACTATCGCGAAGCACATTGTGGGAGTTAACTGTATCACACAGTTTTCAAGGAAACTTTTGAGTACCGAGGTATAGTATACCCTGTTCTCAACACGCTGGCGACTTCGTGTCTGTCCGCGATGCAACTAAAAGTGTCGAAATACGCCTCACAAGAGCAGCGAGGGCTCACTTAAGTGTCCACGACGTCAAAAGGTTCAAGATTACAAAAATGTTGTTGGATATTTCCGGAAAGTCAACGACTAGCAATAAATACAAACAACTATTCTGGGAAATTACAGCGTCAGTAGTGCAAATTAATTGTTGTGGCTATATCATGTCACAAATAAATAATGATCTCACTGAAATGTAACAACAGTCCATGCAAAGGTCATCACGGAAAGGACAGCATTCGTTGCTGCGCCTCTCGAGCGTGCTGCCTAACTGATGTATCACGCCTCAGAAAGCCCAAAGATTGACTTCGATGTGTGATCCCATGTCACACTATTATTACTGCGAATTAATGTCTGCTGCTTCCACTGCACAGATTAGTTGGCTGATCGTGCGATTCATTGACAAACTCCACAGGAAATATTTTGCTTATTTCTTTCGGTCACTTGTGGTTCAGATAGTTTTCATACAAACATTACGATTCTTTTTTTCAAGAGCTCAGCGCAGAGCAAAGTAGGGAAGCTAGACCTAAAGAAGTTGAAAAAATTCTGTACGTGGTGAAACGCTGGTTTAGTGGACAACCGAGCTGAAGGGAAAATTATATGAATATATAACACTCAGAGATAATGAAATAATGTGGCTTCAATGTGTCAGCATCGCCACCTCGCGCATTGTTCTGTCTTTTTATATTTGTCGGGCTTGAAAACTTTGATGTTCACCTCCCCTCGACATCGATCATTGCACTTGGTTGGTCAATGAAAGTTAGTGTCGCCGGTGCAAAAAAAAAAAAAAAAGAAAATGAAAAGTTAACTCAATGATAGCCCCGTTAAAGGGGTACTGACACGAAAATTTTTGGTTCTCATTTCTCGCGTCAGATGCAAGAAGTACCCCCCAAGAACCTAGAAAGTGGGCTGGTAAGCGTGAGTGCACCATGAAAGATTAGATTTTTAAAAGCCAGTTTCGCTTCCTACTGCACCACGGCACAACTACGCGGTATGAGCTTGCAGTGACGTGCGCGCGCATGATATCTCGTGACGTTTCCACGGCCATCTCCGCTGCGCGGCTCTGTTGTTGCCGCACGCGCAAATTTCAAACGTTTGGTACCTCAGGTGTTCACAGCTACCCATAACGGTGGGCGAGGCCGCCAGAATCGGTACTGTAGGGTGCCGTCACCATTGTGTCGATGTCAGTGTGTACGCCATGCGAAGATCGACTTGAATGTCAAAGTGAAATATCATATCAGCATACACTAAGCTTGACACTTTATCAGAGCCATCTCTATCCCTATATATGCATGGTAGAGAAAACTCAGCTTCGAAATTTGGTGTCAGGACTCCTTTGGCGTCAGTAATCAATTGGTGCCGGTACTAAAAGACATTCATGCCTGATTTTTAAAAAAACCGTGATGACGGAAACTAAGGATAAACAATGAAACTGAAATAAAACTGCACTGGGGTCGGAACACAAGTAGATGACGTAGAAAGAACGGGCGTAGACCAATAACTGGATCTATTAAAAAAAAAAAAAATCACCCTTCCACTTCTGACAGCGCGCATGGTTAAAAAAACAAGAAATTTGTGAGGCAGAACCACAACATGGATATGAAATATGCCGTAGTGAGGGACTCTGGCTTGGTTTTCATCACACGTATGTCCTTAACGTTTGCCTAGATCAAAGTAAACGGGCGTTATTGCATTTAACACCCGTTGAAATGTGGCTACCGTGGCGGACAATCTAACCCGCGCCTTCTGGCTGTGCACTCCACGACATATACGCTATAATCAACCCCGACGGTTGGTAACTGAAACTGCTCGGCCACAACACTGAAAAGTAGCTCTTGCTACGAATAGGTTTTTGTGCTGAGTTTACGAAAAAGAAGACAAACACTGTGAAAACTATGAAAATGTGAAAATGACTGGCGAACTGCGAGCAAGTACTTGACCGAGTCATTTTCTACAAATAACAAAAAAGCCGGGGGCTCTAAAGCGTTGTACAAATACTAACGTACCCTCTAAGCTACATATTTCCCAACTCGTTTCTTTCTTTCTTTCTTTCTTCTTTCTTTCTTTCTTTCTTTCTTTCTTTCTTTCTTTCTTTCTTTCTTTCTTCTTTCTTTCTTTCTTCTTCTTCTTTCTTTCTTTCTTTCTTTCTTTCTTTCTTTCTTTCTTTCTTTCCTTCTTTCTTTCTTTCTTTCTTTCTTCCTTTTGATGGAATTCGATTATTTCTCTATCCTCCCACTCAGTTGGAGTTTGACCTTCGTCATATACAAAATTTCTGCCGAAAGAAATCGGCACAGCGGCGTCAGTAATACGAGGCTGTGAACACTTACCTACATCCCCTGTAGTTATCTTCCAGCTACATATGGTAGTGAAATTCGTTATTTCCGCGTAGGCTCGTAACTAGCTCGCCCAGCTTGCTGTTTTTATATTTACTGGCACTCAACGTCTAAGTCTACTGCATGAATATGAAATGATCGGGTCGATGTATATATCTTAAATATCGACTCTCGTTGTTCTTATTTTAGTTTTAGCTGACACGGAGAGCCGTCGACTCTATTTCTGAGAGATCTGGGAACTCGTATCAGATATGAGAGATTATTAGGAAAGGAGGGGGGGGGGAGTAGAGGATTGGTGGTTTTTTATTTATCTTGCTGTTTGAAACATTGACTATAATCCGTAATTATGAGTTTCCTTTTCGGAATGTTAGGCGCATACAGTAGCCGGCAGGCGTTCCCGTTGCTCTGATACTTGGACTCGCAGTTTTTCACTTCAGTGCTGGGTTTGTGCTCTCTAATGCTGTGCGAAGCACTTTTAGCAAAAAAATGACCCTAACACCAGGGCTGGGCAGAGATACTCAGAAAAAGTATTCTGGAATACAGATATCGAAATACACGTGCTTGAAGCCTAAAATACAGATACTGAGATACATTTACCTTTGGGGTAACGGGATATTTCGAAGATATATTTGCAAGCAGACGAAAAAAGTATCCCGAAATACAGTTACAGAGATACAGATACAAGAATACAAAAAACTTTTTACTTCCCAAGGTACGAACTAACTATGGTTCTCAAAGACTAGCTTTTGTTTTAATCAAACTTTGGAATTCTTTGCCATATAATATTAAGTGTGCTTTTTCTGTTTCGTCATTCAAACATCAGCTTCGCAAATTCATGTTTAATCAATAGCACCATTCACTGCATGTTATTCAAACACAACTTTAATTCTGTCGTTCTGATTATGTTTGCTTCTTATTATGTTACTGTTCCTTACCCCTATTCCTTTTATGTTTTACATTGTATTCCTGTTCACATCGCCGTTTTTTTTTCCCTTTTTTTTGTCTCCCCCGTTTACTTTGTACTTTGTTCCTTACCCCTATTCCTTTTATGTTTTATATTGTATTCCTGTTCGCATCGCCGTTTTTTTTTCCTTTTTTTTTGTCTCCCCCGTTTACTTTGTACTTTGTTCCTTACCCCTATTCCTTTTATGTTTTATATTGTATTCCTGTTCGCATCGCCCTTTTTTTTTCCCTTTTTTTTTGTCTCCCCCGTTTACTTTGTACTTTGTTCCTTACCCCTATTCCTTTTATGTTTTATATTGTATTCCTGTTCGCATCGCCGTTTTTTTTTCGCTTTTTTTTGTCTCCCCCGTTTACTTTGTACTTTGTTCCTTACCCCTATTCCTTTTATGTTTTACATTGTATTCCTGTTCGCATCGCCGTTTTTTTTTCCCTTTTTTTTTTGTCTCCCCCGTTTACTTTGTACTTTGTTCCTTACCCCTATTCCTTTTATGTTTTATATTGTATTCCTGTTCGCATCGCCGTTTTTTTTTCGCTTTTTTTTGTCTCCCCCGTTTACTTTGTACTTTGTTCCTTACCCCTATTCCTTTTATGTTTTATATTGTATTCCTGTTCGCATCGCCGTTTTTTTTCCCTTTTTTTTGTCTCCCCCGTTTACTTTGTACTTTGTTCCTTACCCCTATTCCTTTTATGTTTTATATTGTATTCCTGTTCGCATCGCCGTTTTTTTTTCGCTTTTTTTTGTCTCCCCCGTTTACTTTGTACTTTGTTCCTTACCCCTATTCCTTTTATGTTTTACATTGTATTCCTGTTCGCATCGCCGTTTTTTTTCCCCTTTTTTTTTTGTCTCCCCCGTTTACTTTGTACTTTGTTCCTTACCCCTATTCCTTTTATGTTTTACATTGTATTCCTGTTCGCATCGCCGTTTTTTTTTTCCGTTTTTTTGTCTCCCCCGTTTACTTTGTACTTTGTTCCTTACCCCTATTCCTTTTATGCTTTATATTGTATTCCTGTTCGCATCGCCGTTTTTTTTTTCCATTACTTTGTACTATGAATATTCTGCTGTTTTACTTTTTGCTGTTAAGTATTGTTATCTTTTTTTTACCATTACAATAAGGTCCCCCTACAGTGTTTACACTATGGGACCTTTTTCTGTACTAAAATGTTTATATTCTGTATATGTACTCAATAGTGAATAAACTTCAAACTTCAAACTGAAATAAATATTTTTTTTCATCTTGAAGATGTTGATACTCCGCTAAGACTGTTGTTAGGTGCAGGTTAATATTGCGATTAATGTTCCAACATATTGATACTTGCAAGTCAACAATATCTCTTGAACTACTAGCGTACACCAGTGAAGAAATAAGGAGTATACATTTATTGTAGACAGTAAGTGCGTTAGATACAAGCTTGTTACGTAAATCGCACTTAAACAACACAAACTTTCTCGATATGCTGTCATGTAGACAGCGTCGATTGAACCTCAAGGCAGAACTGCCGAACACGCGCAATGATTTTCCGCCTGACAAAAAAAAAACAAAAAAATGGGGGGGTGCGATAATTGCCCTGAGAGGCTTTCGTGGGCAAAAGATGAGAATACTCCTTCCGCGATACCGCAGTCAGCTACGTCGAGCGCTGAACCTGATCGAGCGGGCTTTCTAAGCTGCTCGAGACGGTAAACCAGACGCTTCTCCTTCCTCCGCTCGAATCACTATCTTTTTCCTTACCCTCTTCTCTCTCTCCCTATCTCCTTCATACCCCACCCTCCACGAGTGTTTTGGTTCAGGTGTCCTATACAGTTATCGAGCACTGTTTCCCCATTTTCCCTCCTTTTCCTCTTTCTTCCCCCTATACTAAGAATAACTAATAATCACCACATAGGCCACTCTGTGCGTGTGGGGGAGCCCTTCGCTGCCCTCATTTTGCCGCCAACCGGCGGCGCGCCTTTGCTTGGTTTATCACAAAGTCTACCTTGCCCCACTCCTCCTTTGGAAACACGGCAGCTTATTTCGCACCAAGAAAGTAACGATATACCCGTGTCCTGCATACTATCGCGATATAATCGACACATCGTAAAAGTATTTCACTACGGAGATACAAATACATTTCGCAAATGTATCTCAATACAGAAATACAGATACCCAAAATTATCATTGAGATACTATCGTGATACTCTTATATTTCAATACTGCCCAGCCCTGCCTAACACTAATAACTGTTGTAAATTGTAGTGAGTGGCGTGACGTTGCCAAGCTCGAAGTAAACGTTAACTGCTTTCTTCGGGCTCGGTCGTATACTGAAACCATGCCACGTTACACGCAGACGTGCCGCAACCCCCTCCCCCCGAGGAACTGTGGGTGCGGACGATTTGATCGTTTACGACTTCAGCAAGAAGAGCAAGACGTGGCGTTCCTTTGAAACCACCGAGAGCATCATGGCCAAGGTCAGTCCAAGGTCTCTAGCAGCGCGTAGATGTATGTGTGCGTCACGATTCTCTAGAGGTAATCTATACGCCAGTTCCATTTTTATTCTAGGACACGGTACTATATTCGACGCATAATGTCGGTTTCTGACAGAAATATACTTGGGATGTAAAAAACAGCGCAAAATATAGACAAGGACTGACGAAGAGACGACACGGCGCTGTCGTCCTTGTCTTCCTTGTCGTCCTGTCTTCCTGTCGTCCTTGTCAGTCCTTGTCTATATTTTGCGCTGTTTTTTACATCCCAAGCATGAACCACCAACTAGCCCAACTTTCGCTATTAGTGCAGAAATATACATTAAGAAACGCAAGACATGAACATGCAGAACATAAGAAAGAAAACGTGACATGGTGACAGAATAAAAAAAAATAATTTGGTTGAATAAAATTGAAAAGCGGAATTTAAACTAACAATGGCAACACGATGTGGCAGCCCAGTAGCCTAAAGGAGACCGTCTTTGTTCCATTTCAGTCCAACATGACTGACTTGTCCGCCAAAGTTTCCGTTGACCAATTGTGTTACCGGCACCTTTGTTTGCATTTTTCAATGTTTCGCCAGCCATTTAAGAAGCTATCTGAAAGACGGGCCGAGGCAACGTTGCCAACCTTCAAATGAGAATTGAAAATAAACTGTGTGATCTTGGGCATATTAGTTTGCGTCAGCGCTAATGAAAGCGTAGTGGAGGTTTACTAATTGTGTTGCTCGCCACAGCCTTTCTTCAACTGTTGAGCTAGCTTTTTTGCGAGACGCTTCGTAACTGACTGACGGTGCAGCGATCGTCAGTCAGCAGTTCCGTGCCCAAGTAGCTTTAGCTGGGCCTTAATTGTGTTGCACAGTGTTAAGCTTAAAAGAGCGTGGCCCGCATGAAAATAGTAGCAGAGTAGCTCTCGATGTACATAGAAAGTTTTAGCACAGTTAATTAACGTACAAAAGTGATTGGAGCGTTTTTGAGCAAGTTTTCGGTACTTGGGGCCAGTTGGCAATGTTGCACGGCTGAGTAGAAAAAGCGCACGGTAGAGATGTTCATGAATTGAATTAAAATACGTAATAAGCAGTAACCCCATGCCAAGGTTTCTTGAGAACAATGCCTGTACTGTCGGACGCGAAAGTTGGCGTGATCTGCAGTGCGCGGTGAAGCGACGGAAAACTAGAATTACTGTATAAGACTCCTTTAGAAAGGTAGCACATAATGTCACTCGGCGGAAAACTGCATTGATGCGCCACCTGCAGTCACACGGCGTGGTGTTGAGGCTATCGGCAGCAGCTCAGGTGTGCAGTTTCCCTCCACGCGCTGGAGATCACTCAAAAATTGTGCGGCCGACAGTACATGTCAACGCCTTGACCCAGCAATCTCACATAAGGAGACCTGCCGTGTCTTTCCCTTTATTAGCCTGCACAATTAGAAGGTACGGTTTATTGGTCACCTTGGACACTATGTAGATTGTAAGTTCGCAGTACTGGGGGCCGTATTGGGCTTTTTGCATCCTATACAAAGGTCTACGAAGCTGTGGGTATTTGAAATTCCTGGTGAAACGTCTTTTTCAGGGTTCTAAGAAGCTAGAAATGTGGCAGTCGATTTATTTTCTTCATTGAGGAATATACATATATGTTTCCTGTAATTATACGAAGCAGTGTGGCACCGACATGTGCATAAGAAATTGGCTGCTGCAACAAGACCCGTATACTTTCATGCAGCATTCCGTTGTTTTCATCTAAGTTGCGATGTACTGTTACAGCATGCATATAATAGCAATTATAAACATACTACAGTAGTAAAACTCAATGTTTATACACTTGTTCGTTCATACATTGAAAATTAAAATTTAAATAAGAACAAAAGGGGTGTCGCCAATGGATTTTGATTTGATAGCGTTAAAGATCTCATGTCGGCGAAAGTTGAACGTCGACGTTGGTGGCTTTCGTCGTGAGCGAAATATCGAAGTTGTTTTTGAGCCAAAAAGCGCGACGGGTGCAAGGAATAAAAATCAGGCGCTCCATCCGCAATTTAACGCAGGCATTCTGCTTGGCAAGCAGGAGTTCTACATCAGAGCCAACGCCCGTGCTTGAAGCTGCTTCATAAAAACAAACAAACAAACAAACAAACAAAAAATTACACCATATCCCGCTAAAGGGGACCATGAGGCGATGCGAAGCAGTGCATGGGTTGACTTAAGGTTCCGTTCATCACGAGTACCTTGCCCGATGTAAACGCGTCCTTGCAAGTGGAGCACACCATGAATTCACTATAGTTGCTGTTGCTGTTACTCGTCCCGAACTTTTGTTGGAGCACGCCACGCGCGTTCATCGTCACGCCACGCAGGAGCACGTGGGTTCATCGCGCGTCTGGCAGAATCTCGTTCGCCGACGCCATCACGTGATTGCTGAGAGAGTGTAAGGGGCGAGAGGCCACAGCGTCTTACCCAGCCCCTTACACCGGCCCGAACGCGCTAGCGCGTGCCAGCGCGTTCTGACTAGGATACAACGCGTTCGGTTCATCGCGTGTCTGCGGAATCCCCTTCCCCGACGCCATTAGCAACGGCGCCATAGCGCCGTTGCGAAGGAGAGTGCAACGGAGCGAGCGCGCGCTGCAGTATATACGAGCGCACAGCTGCGCCGGAGATAGAGAAACGGGAGAGAAGAAACAAAGCGGAGGTAGCACTCACACCACCCCCTCCACCCCACCTCCTCGCGGGGGCTCACCCGAGAAGAGGGTCCTCCCACCTCCTAGCGCTCACGCGAGATGGGGCAGAGTTGGCGCATGCGCAGTAAGGGCAGCGACACCGCACGCACACCAGATTGAGCTCCGCCATAAGACGCTTCGCATAAAAAAATAAACAGGCGTCATGTAGTGCGAGGGCTCGCGCTATACATAACTTGCACGGTACGTCACTGCGGTCGCCATCTTTAGGTACTAGCGGAATGCGATGCTGCATAAACACCTGCTCGAACGCGCGAAGCAAGAAACGGTGACCCCTCCAATTCTTTGTGTTCCCCTTGGCGCGGCTGGCGAACAGAAGAAAGCGGGGAGAGTACAAAAGAACGCAGGGAGCGAACGACCCCCCGTCCTCCCCTGCACTGACACTCTCTAATGCGATAAAAAGTCACGGTGGCCGCCATCTTTAGGTACCCAGCGCAGAGAACTTGTCTGTGACGTCACGTGCAAGTTGTAGATGTGATATTGCGTAGCAAAGAGTAGATACCGTGTCATCCGGTCTTTAAGCTGACCCGGCTTTCAGGGTATACATGTGTGAGCAGCAGCTTCTATACTGTGTCATTCAAAACGGCCTGCCTGCTGTATTTCATGGTCGAAGTTGAAATAGTCACCGAAGTGATAGATTAAACCGGTATGAACTGATACATAATTATTTAAAAACTTCATTGTGAAAGGTGGCGATCGTAATTTGGGATCGCGGGTTCATTATTATAAACGGTTGGGCACAAGAATATCGGTGTTATGCCATGGCTTTCAATAAAAAGAAAAATCGTATTACAGCCGCTTTGCCTGTTTGAAATGTCCCATAACTTACCGTATAAAATATTTTGTCTGTTGGAAATAAATAATTTCTACCCATATGCAGTAATGCAACTTCTGATGGAAGCTATCAAAGTCTCTGACGTCACAGCTAGACGGTACAGTAACTTCAACAGGGCTTCGCCACTTGTATTTTCTTTCGGGGCGTTTACTGGCTTGCCAAACGTCTTCTTGTGGCAATAGCGGTGTTTCGAAAGCGCGCTGTGCCATTAGTTTGAGAACTTATACTGCGCTTGGGATGACACATCAGAGTAGAAGACAGGACGAGCGCAGTGTACCAAGGGCATTTCTCCGTTCACTTGCATCTTCGGTGTATTACGCTTTCCGACAACAACCGTGACTACCCTAAACGTAGGCTGCCCATCCGGCCAGCTAAACGTCACACGCCCTCTTGAGGTTTATGTAACGCCCATATAAGTTGGTTTCAGCACTCGCTATAGTTTTGAGTTTAACAGCCCCATTCGTACACCTAAAGGGGGACACCAATTCACGGGACAGGCTGAAATGTTGCACTAGCAGATGCCGTCAGGACTCCACAGCCGTCGTAACTACGTGTACCCATAACGTGTCGTATGCAGGTGCGAAAGGTGCTACCAGCTGATGCGCACGGCTGGATTCGCCACATTCGGCTGGGCCATGTACGACGTCGACCTGGAGGACCACAACACCGCATGCGTGAAGAAGGCCCAAAACGAGGCCAGCGTCAACAGGATCGTGCAGGTCAAGCAGCTGCTGAAGAACATGGCTACCAGCAAGGCGCCGGCCGAGTGACTGTACATAGGCGCCGCTCGCCTAGGCTTTCCCGTAGCGGAAGCTCTCAAAAATATATCACGAGAATCGACTTGTGCAAGGCCGTGATTTGTACGCGCTCGCTACACAACGCTGCTTGGCTTTTGAAGACGAACCTCTGAGCCGGTGCAATCTAGCGATTCATTCAGCTCTCTTGTAATCGTTCTATTTTTTTTTTTTCGTCTTTAACTGTTCGATTCGACATCACGCTGAAACATGCTAGCCTCCTCATGAGCTCAGCAGGTTGGGCGACTGTCCCGCAAAGGTGTTGGTGCCAGGTCCAAACCCCAGACAGGGACGAAGTTCCTTTTATCTTTCTGCTGCTGTGTTATGGCCTAGCCATTCTTATGTGTTGAAAGCATTTATTTCAGCAAGAAGGAATGCAAGCACTATTTAAGATCGGGATCTTAACTGCGACACAACGCAGCTGTCGCGTTAAATGATTGGACATCGCAAGGAGCGATAAAGTGAGCTGGTTTCATCTTCCGTTTCTTTTTTTTTTTCTTTTTTATGTTGGAAGCAGGACCTAGTGCCGTTAAGGAAAATTACCGGAAACAATAGTCGAAGGTACAACGGAATAGGGTCTTTCAAGCGAGACTGAAAGCATTAGCACCTATCATCACTCTTTAGGGTCCCTAATTAAACAGGCTTGTTCTTTAGGAATCGATACCGGCGCTGAGCCGTGTCCCCAATTGGGAGACAGAAAAAGCGCCTTATTTTTCCTCAAGAATCACTATATATATATATATATATATATATATATATATATATCGATTCGTGCGGAGATGCCGTTATTCAAGCGTCCAGTGTGCTACCAGCAGAACTTGGTGCGCAATATGTTCAATTAACCCTGAATCTTCCTCTTACGCTTTGAAGTTTCTCGTCTGATGGTTCGGTCTTCTTGCGAAAGCGTCTCGAATTCATGTGATCAATAAAAATGATATCTGCCTCTTGTCTGCAAAAACAAAACAGCGTGTTTCGGGATGGTGCGAGTAATTTGATAGCTTTATTTGCGGAATGTAGGGACTGTACTTGCCGCGTTCATTACTTTTTGAAGTATTTAAATTTTGGGAAACAAAAGGGACGACAACTTCCAGCAATTATCCTAGTTAGGTTGCCTTCGAAAAATGCAGTACTAATGAGGCCCGCAACAGAAATGACAGTTTATGCATCGCCCCAGAGTGTCATCTTTAGTGAACGCTCTGTCACACCGTTGGTTTAATTCGGCACTCAAGGCTTTGTCGGTCGTCGATTAAAGAAACAACATGCGTTATATGCCAACAGCTTCCATGGACTCGAAACAAGAAGTTCACTGGGCGGTCGCACTCGGTTATAAAGCCCACTTTTTTGTACCGTATCGTGAACCTACTCTTAAGGTCGTTGCAATGACATAAACTCAGGAACAGATATAGCAGCGGGTCAGTGGTTGCAAAATGTTTCAAGAATTCAGAGGATCCAAAGAAGGTTACCTGCATATTTAAAGGTGACTTTTGCAAGTAGATTTTACATACAACCTATAGATATGCTTTTATAAACATACAAGTCTCTTGGAAGCACTAGTATTCAATGCGGATGGAAGCGATACGTGGTTAGAAGTCCAAATGAGCAAGAAAGGTTAGAGTATATGTCGAAAAACTCGCTTCAATAATTGAAAAGTATCGAAATAGTTTTTCATAGAGAAAGGAAAGAACAAAAGTACGGCAGGCGTAATGGTACATTGAAATGGAATCTGACAAAAATTGGGGGGACCCTTAAGCTTCGCCTTTAAGAGTTGAACGCGATAGCGATATCCTGTCCCTAGTCCGTACTTCAATCCCTTAGTGCACACTATGTAATGCGTAGCATGCTTTAGACCACGAGCAATTATGCGCGGCAAATGCGGGAAATATTTTCGAAGTTGCTATGCACCCACTACGTGGTCTTAAGGGAATACGTGCAGTAACGTTTGTGCCTTTTGTAATGGGTACACGGCTTTGAACCACAATGTCGTTGTGATATTCACATCTTCTGACGCCCGATGGCTATGCACGCTTGTACCACGCAAAATTACTGCGATATTACATGTATTGTGACGCCTGTATACAGGACGCGCGTGTTTGCGAAGCATGAACGTTATTTTCACTGCAATTCCAAGCAGAGGAAGTTATTTTATATGTAACCACAAACAGAAGCGTGGCTGTGTGGTAGAACACCTGCTTGCCACGCAGACGACCCGGGAACACCTGCTTGCCACGCAGACGACCTCATTCGGACCCGGAAATTTTTATTATTTATTTTATTTGCATCTTTCTCGATTTTTCGGTCACGGACAAGATGATGATTTTTCGCTCACAACCAATGACGCCGCCGCCGACGCCGGAAATTTCTGCGAAACGAGCTCTTTAACGCTATCGCGTTAAAATAGCCAGTTAGCTTGCTAGCTAGGCTTTTCGTTAGCGTAAGATAGAAAGCTCAGCAAGGTCGGCAGTCGGGTGATTGATCATTATAATATGTGTCTGGTGCAAAGCACAGAACAGGACAAAGCAGTAAAATACGAGTCAGTGCGAATGTCTCGTTCAGTTGTGTGTTGTTCTCCGCTTTGTGACTTCATAAGCATGTTGTTAGAGGGTAGCAAACTACTTGCACCTGGTAAAACTGCCTGCTTTTCTTTTATTTATTTCTCCGATTAAATCCCACTGACTAGATGCCTACATGCTACCGCCTCGTTAGAAATAACCCTTCATTGAAAGATCATCATGGTCACTATCAGACAACAGTCACAGTCACACCGATGTACAGAATACGCATCAGTCACACCGATGTACAGAATACGCAGATGTAGGGGTCAACTGCGAGAGAATGCATAGCGATTGCCATTTCTTCTCTGCCTCTGCGCATGGGCAACGTTGTCACCTGCGGTGATCCTAGTATTGCGATAGCAATCATCGAGGTTTCGCTAATGTAGAGGCGAAAGGTTCAGGAGAAAACAGAGAGAACTGTAAAATGAACAACCTATCTCCCCCCCCCCCCCCCTTTGTTTTTTTTAAAGACGATAGTCTTTCTTGGGATACTTAAACGCAAAAATTTTGGTCTGTCTGTCTGTCTGTCTGTCGGTAACCCGATTCAGCTACTCGGCCAAAGTTTAACTTCTTTCTGAACGCCCAGCCATCTTGAACTGGTGTTCGCGTTCATATTTGTGAACATATTCGATCAAAAAGCAAATACTACGCATTCCTGAGGCGCAACATTAATATGTAAGTGTCAGGACGTGTGTTCTTTATTAGAAAATACATAGGTACGCAATTCTAAAGACCCTAGTGTTTTTTAGGCTGTCTCAGGCAAGGCAAAACATAGTAGTACGGCCGGCACAAGACTATCGTCTTTCGACGACATTTGCAGCGAAGCACGCACATATTTTAAGGCGAAAGCCTTTAATGTCTCATGCTCACGTCCGTCCGGTGTCCGTCCGTCCGTCTGTCCGTCCGTCCGTGTCTGTCCGTCCGTCCGTCCGTCCGTCTGGTGTCCGTCCGTCCGTCTGTCGGTCCGGTGTCCGTCCGTCCGTCCGTCCGGTGCCCGTCCGCCCGTCCGTCCGGTGTCCGTCCGTCCGTCCGTCCGTCCGTCTGTCCGTCCGTCCAGTGCTCGTCCGCCCGTCCGTCCGTCTGTCCGTTCGGTGTCCGTCCGTCTGTCGGTCCGTTGTCCGTCCGTCCGTCCGTCCGTCTGTCCGTCCGTGCGTCCGCCCGGTGTCCGTCCGTCCGTCCGTCCGTCTGTCCGTCCGTCCGTCTGTCCGTCCGTCTGTCCGTCCGTCCGTCCGTCCGTCCGTCCGTCCGTCCGTCCGTCCGTCCATCTGTCCGTCCGTCCGTCCGTCCGTCCGTCCGTCCGTCTGTCTGTCTGTCCGTCCGTCCGTCCGTCCGTCCGTCCGTCCGTCCATGTCCGTCCGTCCCGTCCATCCGAGCTCTGGCACGGAGCCAGGTGGCCGCCGGGGTGCGCAAACGGACGCCGGTCGCGTCGGACTCTACGGCGCTCGCTCTTTGCTTGCGTAGCTTCGCTGTGCCCAGCGTTTGCAATCATTCTGACCGACGCCGTCTCAATGGACACAGGCGTTCACGGAATACACCTTGGAATTTACAAAGGGCCCGTCAATTTAAGCGCTGGAACGCTATGACGTTTGCACGATGCACAAAGCGCGAGAAAATACTAACGCATGCGAACGGAGGAAGATTAGTCTCGCGTCTCGCTGCGACTCGCGGTAAAAAATTAAAAAAAGAAAACACGCACACATTCGTTTTTTTGTTATCTCACTGAGAGTGTAAAAGAAAAAAAAGACATGGCATAGTCAGTGGAACGGCCACACGCTTTCGCCGAACACACTTTAGAATGTACAAAGTGTCCTTCAATTTTTTTTTTTTTTTTGGAAAAGCGAGAGCAAGCAGACACCTTAACTTTCCCGCATGTTACACATACTTGTTGCTGTTTAATGTGGAGAAAATCACGATGAGTAGGAGTGGAGGCACTGTTAATTTGAAAGTATCTTCAGCGCACCTACGTGATTACTTGGCACGCTTTACGGCGCACTTTATGCCATGCATGGGATCTCAAGATGGTGTGCATGTACGAGTATATACCACGAAAGTAGATATCGGAGTCGGCAGTGCCTTTGCAGAATTTCTTGTCGGTTTATAAACGACATCGGCAACTGTTTGCCCATGGATATGTTTTCTGGCAGCCGTTGGCATAAACTATGGAAGTTTTCCAGCAGGCAAGTCACTGCACCGAATAGTTCATCATTTAAAAAAGAAGGGGAATGGGATCAGACTGGAAAAGTTTATTTAGGTCCTGCTGGACGCTCTTAGCTCGTAGCGGGCGTCTCCCATGTAGAGAGATAACACTTCCGCTACTTGAGAGGCCAAAAAGGTAGCGGTGCGAACAAAGTATCCGAAAGTTTCTGGACGGCTAATGTGGCTCGGTTGCGAAAATATGCATGTAACTATTTCATATTTTCGATGCGAAGCATCTTATGCTCGGGGCTGTGTCCGTCCCTCCCGCGTCCCCCCATCCGGCGTCCCTCGTCCGGCGTCCGGTCACTTTCATGAAGTAGGGAAGCAGCCACTATGCGAACCAGAACACTGTAGTACAATAAGGCCGTCAACCACCATCACACTCATGAGAGTCATGGCAGAGAGCACAGAGCGGCTGCTTAGCAATGACTAGGCAGGTGGTGGGTGCAAGCAAAGCATAACGCGCTCTACCGGTGGTGTCTGTCGCCCACGTTGGACTCCATTCCTTGATCTTGCTTGCATGTGCTTGCGGGGGGCTTTGTCCGTCCCTCCTTCCCGCGTCTTACAGCTCCTCTCCTACGCTCCCGCCCTTTCTCCTCTAGGAATCATCTACTCTTCGGAGTGGGCGCCCGCGTCACGTTGACGCCATTCCTTTATCTTGCTTGCATGTGCTTGCGGGGGCTTTGTCCGTCCCTCCGTCCCACCCCCCTCTCTCCCTCCTCTCCTACGCTCCCCACCTTTCTCTCCTCTAGGAATCCTATACTCTACGGAGTGGCGTCCCGTTGAGTCCATTCCTTGATCTTGCTTGCATGTGGTTTGGGGGGCTTTGTCCGTCCCTCCTTCCCGCGTCCCACACCCCCCACAGCGCATGCGCGTCCCCTCCTGCGCTCCCCCCCTTTCTCTCCTCTAGGAATGCTCTACAGAGAGGCGCGCACGACAGATGGTGCGACAGCTGCATACTCCGCTGGGGGCACCACGGCAGTTCCGCGGTATGATAATGACGGAGAGCGCGCGCGCCTCATTCTCTGTCCTGTGCAGCGCCGCGATGAGCGCCCGGGCCGCTGCCGCGAAACGGGAGCGGCGACGTTTCTCCCGCTCAAGCCAGTCATCTCTCCCCGCTGCTTCGCATCCATACATGGTTCCCTTTAGTGGGAGATGGGGTGAAGTTTTTTTTTTGTCTTGTATAGAAATAAGCAACGTCGCGCCCAGATGAAACTGCGGTCATAAATTGTTTTCGTTTGTTTAAAGGTGGTAAATTGGAATTCACCGCGTATTTCTACATGTGCGTTGGAAATGGCGATGACTCGCGGGAATCGGTAAGGTGATTCGCCCGCTCCTTTATGTCTGGCACAACGTTTTTATACGTGACAAGCCAGGTGGAGGCTGGAAGCGAGCATTGGCCAAAGACTGCAACGCAGAGGTGGATTGAACAAAGCCAATAGTTTGTTCAAATGGAATTTCAATTTGAAGGCAAGAGCCTTAGGTTCCTCGTCAAATGCGAAAATTGAACTTCGGTGTCAGCGTGCTGCAGGAACTGCTCAGAATAAACACCGTCCACGTGTTGGGTCACCAATCGTCTTTTAGATGCGAAGCATCTTATGCTCGGGGCTTTGTCCGTCCCGTGTCTCGCGTCCGGCCACTTTCATGAAGTAGGGAAGCACCCACTATGCGAACCAGAACACTGTAGTACAATAAGGCCGTCAACCACCATTACAGTTACCAGAGTCATTGGCCGAGGGCAGAGAGGAGCTGTTTAGCAATGGCTAGGCAGGTGGTGTCTGTCGCCCAGGTTGACTCCATTCCTTGATCTTGCTTGCATGCTTGCGGGGGCTCAGTCCATCCCTCCTTCTCGCGTCCCACACCCCCCACAGGCGCATGCGCGTCCCCTCCCCATCTCTATCCTCTCCTACGCTCACCCCCCTTCCTCTCCTCTAGGAATCCTCTGCTCCACCGAGCGGCGCCCGCGTCCCGCGTCCTACACCCCCCACAGCGCATTCGCGTCCCCCCCCCTCTCCTACGCTGACCCCTCTCTTTCCTCTAGGAATCCTCTACTCTACGGCGGGGCTCCCTCGTCACACAGCGCATGCGCGTCCCCTCCCCCCTCTCCTACGGACCCCTTCTCCTACGGTTCCCCCTCGTCCTCTACGGAGTGGTGCGACAGCTGCATACTATTCTGGAGGCGCCACGGTAGTTCGGCGGTATGAAAATGACGGAGCGCGCGCGTCATTCTCTCTCCTTGTGCAGCGCCGCGATGAGCGCCCGGGCCGCTGCCGCGAAACGGGAGCGGCAATGTTTCTCCCGCTCAAGCCAGCCATCTCCCCCGCTGCTTCGCATCCACACATGGTTCCCTTTAGCGGGAGATGGGGAAGTTTTAGGGGCGAAGCTCCTTAGGGCGTAGGCTTGTCCCGCGTCGTTGTCGTCGTAGTAGCCACCATGACGATGACGCTGCCATCACGGCACAGCACATGGCATGTGCTGTGCACTATGCGTCATAACGATGACGCTGATGACGATGAAGAATAAGCGTCGTAGCCACCTCTAGGTCTCAGAATGATCACTAGATGGAGCTGCGGTGCCATCTAGTGATCGACCACATGCAACCCACAACATCGATCTCGTCTTTGCAAACTTCCCACTACGACCCATCCAAGAACCCCTATCCCTCCACTTCACCGACCATTAAAGCCCTTATAATGAAGGCGGAACGGAAGCCACGGCTTATGTAAACGGTAACCACCACGGCTCACGGACCAACGAAGAAAACACGGCTCCAGTACGAAAACGGAAAATCACGGCTCACGAATAAAAATTGGCCGCGTATCTGCGTGCTTCGCTGCAAATGTCGTCGAAAGACGATAGTCTTGTGCCGGCCGTACTACTATGTTTTGCCTTGCCTGAGACAGCCTAAAAAGGGGTCTTAAGAATTGCGTACCTATGTATTTTCTAATAAAGAACACACGTCCCGATACTTACATATTAATGTTGCGCCTCAAGAATGCGTAGTATTTGCTTTTTGATCGAATATGTTCACAAATATGAACGCGAACACCAGTTCAAGATGGCTGGGCGTTCAGAAAGAAGTTAAACTTTGGCCGAATAGCTGAATCGGGCTACCGACAGATAGACAGACGGACAGACAGACCAAAATTTTTGCGTTTAAGTATCCCAAGAAAGACCGTCGCCTTTATTAAAACTGCTTAATATATACACACAGTGTTTGTCACGTCTTTGATGATGTACTGGGCAAGATTCCCGAAAGATTCACGGTTTTTACCGATGAACCTCCGGAGCTTCGCCCACTGATCATCATTCCCACTCCGTGGATCTGCGTGGATTTTTTTTTTTTGTCTAGCCGGGCTCACACATAACCGTTGCGCCGTTCAAGACAATTGCGCATCAGACTATAGGATACAAGCGTGCTGCCACAGAGAAAAACGAGACAAAACTTCTGGGTGGGAAAAAGAGCGAGCGCACGCGGTCGCCACGAAGCTGAGCATAATTCAAGTTTGTAGATATAGCGCATCATTACGCATATCGAAACAAAGCAGTTTCGCGCTGGGACCTGGCGCTGTTGAAGATGCCTGTGTCATAACAGTGTCGTAACTTTTAACACGAAAGTGTTTTATGCCATTGCACTGGCCATCACGAGCGCTTCTGCTCGGACGGTGATAAGCGACTCGAAACAAGCCATAACGAATTTTGCTAAAGGAAGCGTAGCCACCCCTGCGGCAAGGATCCTTGGAAAGGACCGGGGCGACGCACCCGTCGAGCTTCTATGGGTCCCTGCGCACTCGGGGAACCTGGGGAATGAGGAGGCGCATCGAGTGTCCCGAGGTCTAACAAACCGGGAGGTGCGCCCCTCGGGCCCCGTTTTTCCGGGTGAGGCACCGATTTCCTATAAGGACGTCACAAATTACTACAAGAACGAACGGCGGCTTTACCCCCACCAGATGACGACCTCACGAGAGCGCAGGCCACAATTCTACGCCGCATACAAACGCACGCTTTCACCAGCCCTCTCATAGACTGGCAATTATCACTAACGGAGAATTCGAACCTAACTGCAAAAATTGTACTCTAAATGCAATAGCTACCCAAGATCACGTCTTGGGGGGATGTGGGGGTTTTCCTCCTCCAAAATCACTTCTACCAGCTCCCTCAAAATCAACATGGGATGATCTCGTCAGCACTCCCGACCGGGAGAAACAGTTGGCCATTGTTTCCTGGGCTGAAAGAGTCGCTTCCCGCGTGGAGCCACCCTGAGGCGCCAGGCAGGTGACTGAGTCAAATAAAGTTGATACCACCACCACCATGCCGGGGTTCACCAAGATTTGAGTGACGTATTTCCGTCACGGAAATGACGTCGAAAAAATACACATGATCAGAAGACAAAGAAAAAAGTTTTGTCAAAGGGAGTCGAACCTACAACCTCTTGGCCTGCGACAAGAGATGCCGGCCACGCTATCCACTGCGCCACGGTCACTTGCTCAGTAGGC
>JALIZH010000626.1:0-12623 GCA_030522465.1 Rhipicephalus appendiculatus
AGCTGCAATGTTAAAGTGGCTAGTCATTCCCCGATTCTATGGCAACGACTCGTTTTACGCATCAGAAAAAGAAGGCGGTGCCCGACTGCACCGGAAATGTTGAACGGGCAGCGAAACGTATTCATTTATTTTCGTTGCAGTTTTTTTTCTTTCTTTTTTTTTTTGCAGGAGGTACGTTATGCCCGCCGTTTTTCCGGTTCGTGATGTAGAGAAGAAACCATGATCAGGCCGGCGCGGCCACGTCAAGCAAAATTAAGAATAGCGGTGTCTAGTTGAACCAATGTAACCATAGACAAGCCTTATTAAGCCAGGTTCAGCATTAAAAAAACATAATTTACTACGCATAACTAATCTAATGAAATCACACCTCTAAAAGTACTAATTAAGCCGAGCTGAGATTCTCGTGTGCCTAGTCATGCCGAACTATGTAAGATGTGCCGAGTTTAGTCTAATACTAATTGAGACTGGGCCTAAATAGTGCCAACTCGGAATTAGCTAAGTAGAACTATTCTAATTAGAATTAGAACGCGCGTAGTTTTCTGACCGGCGTCTCGGGACTGCGCCGCGGGGCTTAATCGAACTACCTCTGAGCCCCGCGATGACGCGGCTGTCGTCAGCTCGCCGCCGCAAAGGCTATTGGGTAGCGGATGGCGCCTACGCCCTGCTATTTGGTTCCCAAGTCTGCATCCTGCAATTGCCTGCAAGCATCAGTGTCACGCTCAGAACTCTTCTCCAGTCGGAGATCGGCGTCAGAAACGTCGTTTAACTCCACCACCCGTGTTGCCGCTACCGTACCCTGCGCCTCTTCCTCGAGATTCAACTCGGCGTTACCCACAAACTCCGTCCACGACATGCTAAACAACTGGGCATGTTCTTCTCCCGGCAGCACATCAATGTTATTTGAGGCATCCGCGTGCGGTTCACATTCAGCAACCTCTTCGATACTGCTTACTCGCGACGAGCGCTCATCATTCTCCGATTCATGCACTAACATTTTGGATTCCGAAAAATTTGCCGTTTCCGACCTATGTGGCACAGATCCTAATGCCTGTACCTCCCCATCGGCATTCAGACTCTCACGCAAAGCTCTGGCCCCGTTCATCTTTGTCCACTTTAGCTCTGCTTCGCGCACCCTGCGGCGCTGTTTAGCCAACTTTAGATTAAGGTCCCTTCTCCATGTGGGCCAATCACGCATTAACGCTGCGTCGTAGACCACGGGCGGTAAATACGGCAAATCGGCATACACGTCTATTCCTGTCATGTCAAGTGAAGCCAACTCTAACTCCACTTCGAGCAGCCTGCGTCGCTGTTCTGCCAACTTGAGATTAAGCTCCTTTACCCATGTGGGGCAATCATGCATTAACGCTTCGTCGTAGACCACGGGCGTCAAATACGACGAAGCGGCATACCGGTCTATTCCTGCTATGCCAAGCGAATTCCCTCGGCTCGAACATGAACACAGGAGTGAAAAAAAATGAGGCCGAAGCAACTCACTCTGTTTGTTGCCGGTTCCCGTCTCCGATGAACATGATTCGAACACGTACGTTGACGGGTGGGGTCGTGGGTAGCTGGTGGTGACGCGTCGAGGGCTGCCTTGAACCAGCCGTTCCTCGTTTTCTTCCGAGAAGACAAGGTTATCTGCCTGTACGGTGCAGTTTGCAAATCGATATCTTCACCTGTTACTCTTCGTCCGTAGTGCTGTCTTGCTCAACTTCTCCTTTCACTCTTCTTTAACCCAGGAAGCCAATCCTGTCGACTGCGCCAATAAAATTCAGGTTCTTTTGATCGTAGAAACCAAAGCTCAACACTCGGCGTTCGCGACGCACCACCCGAGGTGATATAAACAAAGTGGGAGCAAAAGAAAACTGCCGTTATGCGAATAGCGGCGATGGACTCGCTGGTCGCTCGAAGAGGAATAAGATACTGGCGAAGGTTTGTTTAAAATCGAGACAACTTGTATATACAGGCTTTTTTGCAGAAGAGTTACGGACATAAGTGTTACAAAAACAGCAAAAGAAAATACTTTGTAAATAAATCGTCTGTAGGGCGACCCTACGGGATTCGGCGGAGCCGACGGTGCCTAACACCTTAACAGACGGAACACCGGGCCGCTTTTTATTACCGCGATGCTGCGCCTTTACAATACCGGCGACTAGTCGCCTGTTCGTCCTGTGATTGGACAGTGCATTTAGCAAGTAAACAAACCTGCTGCAAGGACAACACTTTCTTGCACATATGCCGGCTAATGCTTCTCGCCCCAAACACACGAACAAAACGCAAACAAAACAAAGTAAAGCGAAGTCGTAGTGGCAAGGGCAAGCTGAGCTGGCGCACAACTATCTAGAGTTACAAGTACGCATGCTGTAATTTATTTCAATAACAGAGACGTGCCTGGTGACATGTCAGACACATCGCCCAAGGGACCGTAAACCGCCTGTCCCGTGGGTGCTCCGACCACCATCGGGCCACCTCCATGCTCGCTCTTTGCGCGAAACGTTACAAGTAGCCCCACTATAAAGCTCATTATGCTAACTTCCGCCTCGGCGATTCCGTCGGAGCAACCTGGAAAGGGTAGCGCGTAAATGGTTACCGCGCCGAAGGAATGCCAGCGCGAAAGCAATCATCAAAGGTGCCGACCGGGTGCGCGTTGCACCGCGACGTGGTCCCTGCTTTCGGGTGTCGAGGGCCCGCCTGCCGCCTAGAGCCACTTGATGCGCGCCACAGAGTGACGAACGCCTCCGGCGACCACACGGGGTCAAATAGCAAGCCGCCTTGTCTTACTTCTCCTTGGGTGGCGACCGCTAAGTGCGCAAACAGCAAACGGTGGTGCTGAACGGCCGAACCGATGCCAGGCCTCATCACCACTGTGCTGGTGCCCGGTGTAGGCCCATTCATTTACAGGGAAAGGACGGCGTGGCAGTCAGGGGGGTCATCAGGAGGACGTTTCCATCCCTACCCGCTGTCGCCGGCGTCGGGGTGGGTTCCTTTGTCCTGCGTCGGACAAGAAACCAGATGCGCTCCGCCATCTCTGGCACCGAAGCACTTTGGAGCCTGCGGTCAGGGCCCATCAGGTCGCACCTGCTTTGATCAAATGCAGCCACGGCAGTGCAACGTGCCGGAGCGAACGCAGCAAAACGGCCGGCGTGGCCCTCCAAGTTTACCGCGCAAAATAAACAAAAGAAAAGCTACAACTACTGTGCGCCCGGTTCTGACGGTGGTGCTATCTATATATATGACCTAAGAAGGCAGCGATGGTTGATAGACGTCGAGAAGGAAGAAGTGGATTAGAATAAACGGTATGGCGTGTGAGCCACACCACGTCTCCCATTCATAGCGTCACAGAAGTCGACTGGAATAAGACCTGGCAGCCACTTCATCAACCGGCCATCATCATCGAAGACATCAACAAGACGCATTGA
Organism: Rhipicephalus appendiculatus; assembly: GCA_030522465.1. Lineage (NCBI taxonomy): Eukaryota > Metazoa > Arthropoda > Arachnida > Ixodida > Ixodidae > Rhipicephalus > Rhipicephalus appendiculatus. The sequence continues at coordinate 3,420 of JALIZH010000626.1, forward strand.
CGGAATGTGGACCTAATAAGCACATCCCAACTCTGCACTGTGACCAGCATCGTGACAGCACCATCGGCAAACCTTGACGTGCCACAGTACGCCGGATGAGCGGACGATGTACGTGTAGAGGATTGGTTCAACGTCTTCGAACGCCGCGCTACCGCTGCATCATGGACGGAACGGAAGATGGTCGCCAAGTTAAACGAATACGTCACCGGTGAGACATTTAAGTTTTATCTGACGCACATATTTCAAAACAGCGAGTCATGGAAAAAGAATAAAGAAGAGATGATCATCCGTTTTAAAGAATACGATGAAGACTTTAGCGTAACCCATCAGCTGGAGTCCTTTCATCTCGCTCGACACAGTCACGAAAAGCCTTCACGCAGCAAGCACATTTACCAAACAAGACCTCAACTGAGAAAATCGTCGATTGTACCATCTTACGTATCTTCCGAATATACGTCGCTCATGCGAACACAGAATAGGAACTTACACGTCCCAACAGACAAGGTAAACCGCCTGCCGACCGCAAGGCATCCAGGCCGTTTTCCCAAAAGACGCAACCTACTGCCGGGTAAAGCATGGACAAAGCAATCGGAATTTCAGCGTGTTCAATGCACTATACGACTCCAGGTGTTATTGAACCATCACTTGATACTTCGTGTCGCATACATGGCCCGCATGGCTTGGCACCATCTGACGACTGTATTGCCGATGAAAATGGAGGTACGTCACTCAAGATGGTCGCATTTACGCGTGAAGAGCTGGTGAATCCGCACAATACCAGACCGCACCCGAACGTTCTAGAGCAGAGTACTTCGACAGGAGTTTTAAGCTCAAATATTCTGCAGAAACAGAAACATAAGGCATCAAAACCAGCTCAAGCCAGGTCTGCTGTTCCCTCATCGTCTAAACACACATGAGAGTCGAAACATTATAGATGTTCTGAATCCACCAAAGCCCGCGCATTCCCAATTGACAGAATCATCACTGAGGAACGGCATCCCAGAAGAGCCCTCGACGATGCTGAACGAACAGATCTCGTCATCAGACATGTCTTACCATAAACCACCGTGTAACAGCTGTCCCGTGCTCACCACATCAGCTTCTGCTAAAAACCAAAGTCGCATTCTGAAAGGACCACCACATCAACCACTGCCGCTGCATCACCAAACTGGGCAAAGCGAACTACTCCAACCAGAACTCCAAAATGATCGGCAAAGAACTAAAGGTACATCGACAGCACACTTGCGGAATAAAGAACGTCATCAGAAACGACACCTACAAAAAAAAGCACAAATCAAAGATCTAAGTTATCTTCGCATAAAGGAACGCCAAATAAGTTTTCTGCCACAGTGTTCAAGATTGCGCCTTCGATAAAACCATCTGCGAAATCACCACGGAAAATACTCAAAAACGCACGAAACGACCCCTTGTACTCTGCAGGAACCCAGGCAGCGCCCAGTCATCTTCAATCAACGGGCGCGCAAACTGCATGCACGGCGTGTGTACGACTCACGACGAAGAATGTCACGCCTACGATATCCGAACTGTGGAAGCGTTCGAACCTCGTTCATTCCTCACAAGAATGCCAGCTGTGTTTTCATCTCTTTCCACGTTCAAGGCATGCTTATGTTGTCCAGAACACAACAGCCAGAGCTCTCCGTGATATCCCCGGCCCTCTATTGTGACTCTTTTGTGCAAATTCACGGAACTCCCTGTGACATGGAACTGGCCCGCATTTTGACATTTTTCACTTATCAGAATCTGCTTCTTCATCTTTTATTGTTTGTATCTCGCGCCTTCTTACGTCACAGGGAATCCTGTGGATAAGAAGGCAGCGATGGTTGAAAGACGTCGAGAAGGAAAAAAGTGGATTAGAATAAACAGTATGGCGTATGAGGCACGCCACGTCTCCCATTCATAGCGTCACACACACACACTCACACACACACACACACACACACACACACACACACACACACACACACACACACACACACACACACACACACACACACACACACACACACACACATATATATATATATATATATATATTGCAACGTAACACTTTACACGTCTTTATTAGGCCTGGACGACGTGGCCAAACAGTCACATCCGAGGCACAGAACAAACTCAAGATGTGTCCCCACAAACGAAGAAGATGAAGAACACCATGTGATGATGGTTATGTACAGATGATGAAGAAGTGTCTTATAAATGCCCACACTAATTTCCCCCGCGTGTGAGCGGCCATCCTTGCCGCAACTTAAAGGTGCGGAGAACGCCTTGTGAAAGGCTTCATACGCGAGACATGCACTCTCTCGGTACCGCGACGGCGCCGGTGAATTGGAGCAATGACGGGTTGCACGCGATAGTTCACAGGGGAGGTCTGCTCCAAGACTGTGTATGGGCCGAGGAACCGAAACTGAAACTTCTCGCATAAGCCAGGAGTGCGAACTGGTGTCCGGAGTAGCACCTCGTCGCCGGGGCGGAAGAACACGGCGCTGTGAGATGCGTCATGCAGATTCTTGCGGTCCTGTTGTCTTGCCGCAGTTTTGACTCGAGCGAGCTGGCGACAGTGGCGGAGGCGGGACACATATTGTTCACAGGAGGATGCAGATGGAGTAACAGGGGCGGTCAAGAAGGAGACGTCAAGAAGAGAAGACGGTGACCGGCCATAAACCAGGTAGAATGGCGAGTAGCCAGTTGTGCGTTGTACAGCCGTATTATAGGCAAAAGTTACGAACGACAAAATTGCGTCCCAGTTTGTGTGGTATGGCTCAATGTACATGGCTATCATGTCGCAGAGAGTGCGATGAAATCGCTCAATCAGCCCGTTGGTTTGAGGGTGATAGCTGGAGGTTGTTTTGTGGGTGGTGCCAGAGGCTCTGAGCAATTCTTCCACAACTTGCGAAAGGAAGGCTTTACCACGGTCGCTCAAGATCACACGAGGACCACCATGACGCAATATTAAGGCTTCAAGAATAAATGTAGCCACTTCAGAAGCGGAAGCCGAAGTCACGCAGGATGTTTCAGCGTATCGTGTCAAGTGGTCGACAGCTGTCACTATCCAACGATGGCCAGTGGGAGTCGTTGGAAGAGGACCATACAGATCAATGCCAACGACTTCGAATGGTGCCGATGGACATGGAAGTGGTTGCAGCTCGCCGCCTTGAGGTGATGTCGGAAGCTTTCGGCGCTGACAAAGGTTGCAGGAGGCGACGTACTTTGCTACACTGCCGGATAGGCCAGGCCAGTAGAAGCGATTTTTAATGCGGTCGTACGTTTTCTGGAAACCAAGGTGGCCAGCAGTCATGTCATCGTGACAAGCCTTGAGGATATCAGCTCGAAGAGAGCGAGCAGAATGGGTACCCAGCGTTGGCCGTCAGGGTGATAGATGTGACGGTAAAGAACGCGGTTGTTGAGCTTGAACTGCGTCAGCTGTCGACGAAGGCGGGCATTTGGCGGCCGGCAATTTCCCTGAAGATGATCTATTATGCGCCTACAGTAAGAGTCGGCGCGTTGGTGCGTTATGATCGAGCCGTGATCGTCGGGCGGAATCTGATCAATAGCGGCCAAGGACGAAACAGATGTGGAAGGACCGTCCGAGCGTTCATCGTTGAAGTCAGTAGCGGAACCAATGCACGGTGCCGTCGGAAGTGGGCAGCGAGAAAGCGCATCTGCGTCCTGGTGCTTCCTACCGCACTTGTAGATAATAGTGAAGTCGTATTCTTGCAGACGTATAATCCAGCGACCAAGGCGTCCTGATAAGTTCTTGAGTGTGGAAAGCCAACATAAGGCATGGTGGTCTGTTACGACGGTAAAATGACGGCCATGTAGATACGGTCGAAACTTCTGCACTGACCAAACGACAGCTAGACACTCTTGCTCTGTGATGGTGTAATTCTTCTCGGCGCTGGTCAGTACGCGGCTTGCATATGCGACGACCCTCTCACGTGATTACTCATATCGCTCTAGCAGAATACCACCGATGCCGTGACCACTAGCGTCAGTATGCAGGAGTGTTGGTGCTGTTTCGTCGAAATGGCGAAGAACTGGTTCAGATGTGAGGGCGTTTTTAAGATGGCTAAACGCTGCTTCGCAGTCGGGAGACCACTCAAAGCGAACACCGGAACCAAGTAATTTGTGCAAAGGTGCCGCTATTGAGGCAAAGTCTCGTATGAATCGGCGGAAGTAGGAAGCCAGGCCAAGGAAGCTGCGTAAGTCTTTGCTCCTTTCGGGACGAGGAAAATGAAGAACGGCCGAAACCTTCTCGGGATCAGGACGAATGCCGTCCTTACTCACAATGTGGCCTAAGACCTTAATTGTCTTGCTGGCGAAACGGCACTTTTTCGTGTTCAGCTGAAGGCCAGCGTTAGCGAGGCACGTCAGTACTTCGTCTAAACGGTGTAGGTGTTGTGAGAAGGTTGACGAGAAAACAACAATGTCGTCCAGATAGCACAGGCAAATCTTCCACTTCAGGCCACGCAGAACGGCGTCCATCATGCGCTCGAATGTTGCGGGCGCATTGCAGAGGCCGAAGGGCATTACATTGAACTCGTAAAGTCCATCTGGTGTTAAAAACGCCGTTTTTTCTTTGTCGTCCTCGTGCATCGGTATCTGCCAGTATCCTGAACGTTGGTCTAGACTCGAGAAGTACTCGGCCCCCTGTAGCGAATCCAAGGCGTCGTCTATACGTGGCATAGGGTATACATCCTTGCGCGTGATCTTGTTTAGCGCCCGGTAATCTACGCAGAACCGCACAGAACCGTCTTTATTTTTTCGAACTAAGACGACAGGAGATGACCATGGACTAGCAGAGGGGCGTATTATCTTCCGTCGCAACATGTCGTCAACGTTTTCTTCGATGACCTTCCGCTCGGCTAGAGATACGCGATAAGGTCGACGACGAATGATGGACGTACCCTCTGTCTCGATCCGATGCGTGGTGACGCACGTCTGTCCCAATACAGAGGAATGTACGTCAAACGACGCTTCATGTTTGGTCAGCAAGGCAAGCAACTGTTGTGTCTGCGATGGGGCAAGGTCGGAGCTGATAGTAGTTTTAAGGGCGGAGATGGATGCGGAACGTCCAACAGAGGGATCTTCAGGGGAGGCCTCTTGAAGAGTAACCACAGAGAGAGGCTCCGATGTAGTGACGCAAGCCAACGTTATGCCCTTCGGAACCAGAACTTTTTCAGACGTCGGATTTGTTGCACAAACGAATGCGAAGCCATCGTCGAAACGAACCAGCCCTGATGCGAAGGCTATCCCTTTGGTGAGACAGCGTGCAGATGGTTGTACGAGCACATCGCCATGGTCAATGACATCAGACGTAATTGCAACAATTCGCTGACTACGCGGAGGTAGCTCAGTGTCTTCTGCAGCAAAAAAACGAAGTGGTGCGTCGTCTGTGTGAAGTGAATGGGTGGTATCGCTCATGTGGAGAACACGTTGCCGGCAGAAGATGGAAGCGGACGCCGTTGAAAGAAAATCCCATCCCAATATGAGCTGCTGGGCACACGAACTAAGCACTGCGAATTGTACATGATGCAGAAGTCCAATGTAGACACGGACAGTGCACATGGCGGAAGGTCGAATGGCGTCCCCTTGAGCAGCGAGCAACGTAGGTCCATCGTAGGGTGTAGTAACCTTGCGGAGACGCGCACACAAACCACGGTGAATAACTGACAAACTAGCACCGGTGTCTATTAATGCTTCCACTTGTATGCCTTCTACTAAAACAGATATCATGTTATGGGGACGCGCTGGCGGAATTTCTCTTACTTCGCTAAATGCAGCTTTTCCTCCAAAAGCTGCACAGTTTAGTTTTCCGGGCGACGGTCGAAGAATTGAGAGGGTGGTCGCAGTGGCGACGTAGAGCGACGAAGAGGTGACGGTGACCGACGCCTGCTGCCACGGTAGTTAGGAGCCATCTCGGGCGTCGCAGGTGGAGAGGGAGAGCGACCATAAGACGTAGCGTAAGGACGGCGCTGGAAAGTGGGCCCCGTCGCAAAGTCGTCCCGTTCGTAAGTGTCAAACCCGCGACGCTCGTCTTGCTGATGCTTGCGACAGACACGCGCGATGTGTCCACGATATCCACAATAGTAGCACGTAGGTCGCGTAGGGCGCCATGGTGGATAATAAGGCTGTGCGCTGGGCGCTATGGAAGCCATGTGTGCTGGCGTCGGTGGTGCATAGTAAGGCTGATTGTGTGCACTGGAAGCTATGGAAGCCAGGTGCGCTTGTGTCGGCGTCGGTGGCATCGATGGAACCACGGCTGGAGTAACCACGGCGACCTGCGCGTAAGTTGGTGGGAGCTTAGGTACGAGAGGCTCTGCATACGCAGTACCAGTCATAGCCGCCAACTCCTCCTTAACGACGTCACGCAGGTTACTACTGGAGGTAGCAGAAGGAAACGGTCCTGCTGAAAAGCCGAGCGACTGCAGTTCTTCTCTTATGATTGTGCGGATCATGGCTCGAAACGAAGGGTCGGTTGTGGGGTTGTCAGAGATGTCCGGCTGCAACCGTGCGGATTCGAGCTCGTCCAAGCGCTGGCATGTAGCTACAACATCAGTGACGGTAGTCGGGTCCTTCACGGCCAAAGCATTGAAGGCAACAGCCCCAATGCCTTAGAGAAGATGACGCACTTTCTCTGACTCTGCCATGGCAGCGTTGACGCGTCGACAGAGCGAGAGAACGTCCTCGATATACGAGGTATAAGACTCGCCGAGTTGTTGTTTGCGAGTGTCCAGCGTCCTCTTCGCCAGGCTCGATCGAACCGCCGGAGTACCCAAGACTTGTCGGAGACGCTGTTTGAAAGCGCTCCAGTCGGGAAAGTCAATCTGGTGGTTAAAAAACCAGGTCTTCGCCACGTCTTTGAGGTAGGAGACGTGGCGGAGCTTGTGCGGATCGTCCCAATGGTTCGCGGCACTCACTATGTCGTATTGGACCAGCCAATCTTCCACGTCCTCATTGCGAAGTCCGGCGAACAGATGGGGATCACGATGGGGTCCGATGACGATTCAAGAGTGAGGAGCTGCGGCAGTCGCAGCCGGAATGGTAGATGAAGTGGCTGAGGGTGCGTCCTGCGACATACTGGTGGACAAGTGGCCCAAACGGCGACCTGAGCGAAGCTCCCTGGAGGTAAAGCGGGCGAGAGGTATGGGGAATCGAGGTGCACTCTCCACCACTTGTAACGTAACACTTTACACGTCTTTATGAGGCCTGAACGACGTGGCCAAACAGTCACATCCGAGGCACAGAACAAACTCAAGATGTGTCCCCACAAACGAAGAAGATGAAGAACACCATGTGATGATGGTTATGTACAGATGATGAAGTGTCTCATAAATGCCCACAATATATATATATATATATACGTAGATTATGAAGAGTCTGGCTTCGGTTGCCGTAGAACAAGATAGGAAAAATATATATACGCCTCTAAAAAACTGTTTATTGGTGACGTTTCGATCGGAGACCGATCTTCATCAAGACTTGATGAAGATCGGTCTCCGATCGAAACGTCACCAATAACAGTTTTTTAGAGGCGTATATATATTTTTCCTATATATATATATATATATATATATGCGTATCGTTATGCGACAAAAAGTGTGTCAGGTGGCCAATCAGACACATGCTTAGGTTTTATTTTTTTATTTATTTATTTATTTGTTTGTTTGTTTGTTTATTTATCTCAAATGCACTCAAGCGCTTTGGCATTCTAGAGGGGAGTAGGGTACATGTGTACAACAATAAGAAGAATACCGATGTTTCAGCGAACACTTTCAAAAATATTTAAAGGTTGGCTATTAGATATTGTACACTTCCAGCTCGTTAGCTGGTCTGCGAGAGGAGGCAGAAATTACAACACAAAAAATTGAAAGGCATATTCCACTTACTAACGAAAATTTACTAATTTTGATCTTAACTAATTGAATTATCGCCCACATTTCAATTTGCAAAGTTTAGCCGTAGAGTTCGCAAGGCTACCTGTAACGAATTCCTATGATGCCACCAGTTTCGAGATATTAATTCCCGAACATTACAGAGAAAGGCATTGTCATTCTAACTATATTCTTTAGAAAACGTCCTTTCATGTATTGAAGCCCCAAATTAAGTCGAACACGGCGTATTTCTTCGACACTGATCTCCACGCCCATTTGCCCGAGTGCGCATATCGTGTGCCAGCGAGAGTTCGTCGCAACATCGCACACGTGACATGGCTGAACACGGCGTTATTACAGACCTCGAACAGCCGATGGGCCTCGCCGATCGGTATTGAAAAAAATTGGCCGCGTATCTGCGTGCTTTGCTGCAAATGTCGTCGAAAGACGATAGTCTTGTGCCGACTGCACTGCATGAGCGGCATGAGTATCACAATTTAATAGCCGCGCTAGCCGCTGGGCTCGTTTTTCGGACGTTTTCCGGGCGCGCTTAGACGGACGCCGGCGTTTCTCCGCTGAAATTTGGTCGTCGGTCTTTTCTCTGCGTTCTCTGATCATATCTTGTAGAGTGGGTCGTATTTCATCAAGCGGCCATATATGTTTTGCCTTGCCTGAGACAGCGCTCTTCTACGATGAATCAGCCGCATCTGGCTGGCATTGATAAAACAGAAGAGGACGCCATCTACAGCGCTACCGGGGAACATCGGCTTGTGTTGAACAATGCTGCTGCCAGGTGGCAGCACCACAGCCAGCCACAGCGTCGAAGTTAAATCACTGGGCGGAGACTTGTTTTGTACACAGCAGCGCCGCGTAATAAACACTAGGATCTTTATAATTACGTATCTATAGATTTTGTTTTAAAGGAACACTGTGAATAGTACTAAGGTATTGATGTTGTGCCTCAGGTATGCGTAATATTTGATTTTTAATTGCCCACGCTCACCCGTATGAACACATGCTTCTTGGTCATGATTGGAGGTCGTAAGGCAGGGGGTTAAAGTTTGGCCAACTAGCTCAATCGTGTGACGTGCCGACAAACAGACAAACAGACAGACAGACGGACAGACAGACAGACAGACAGACAGACAGACCAAAATTTCTCCGTTTAGGTATCCCAAGAAAGACTATCGTCTTTAAAAAAAAAGACAGCTCAAGTACCTAGTTTTTGCGTAGACTACGGCTTGCTGAACAAGATCACACGTAAGGACATCTATCCCTAGCCACTAATACACGACGCCGCGACTGCCGGCAA